>CM054122.1:120715848-120921121 GCA_028751855.1 Ambrosia trifida
CCCTAAAGCTAAACCCATGAAAAAAAAACCTAACTATAATAGTGAAATGCACTTCGCGTTTATTTAAAGATCATTGAATAAATTTTTTTCCACCTTATATATCATATCACGTCCATTTAATGATCATTTCATTATGGCAATTGATAATTTATTCAAAAGTGTGCTCTAATAATGAAATGCACATGTGCATACGGTATATGTATGTATATATATAACAGCAAAATGCACATGTGCATAAGACCTGACGTAATTATGACGTAAAAAAGGCCATTTTTTGTTTTTTTTTATTTTATTTTTGTATTTTTTTTATTTTTTTTCAGAAAGATTAACACTAAAAAAACATTTTGGTGTTTTTACTTTTTTTATTTTTTTATTTATTTAGGTTATATAATTTTTTTATTATTTTTTTTATTTTTTGGTGGAGGGGTTTTTATGTTCACACTTGGTTCTTTGGTTCTCTCTCTAAATGGTGGTTCTCAAATGATCCAAATCCTATATATATATATATATATATATATATATATATATATATATATATATATATATATATTTATATAGAATTAGGATCAAATAAGAACCATATAAGATTTAAAAACCAATTTTATTTTAGACTTGATTGTTATTTTATTTATTCTAAAGGGTATTTTAGTAAAATGCACTCCTACTATTTTAGGTAGTTTGAATCCCTTAATTCTTTCATTTTTATCTCTCTTTAACACTCTGTTCCAAAGTTTCATTAAAGGATGGAAGACAAAGGATTTCCCTCCTCTTCCTTTTTCTCCGGTTCCTTCCAAATTGGAAAGACTGAAAATCACCCTAAAAACCTCTTTATTATCCTTTTCATTCCCTCCCTTTCCTTCCTACAAAAAACTCTGAAACACATTTTATTCCCACTTCCTTTCCAATCCTTTGTCTTCCCTCCTTTAATGAAACTCTAGAACAGAGTGTAAAAAGGAAAATCACGTTAGGAATTAGATTAAAAAATATTATTGCTAGGTTTTGTATTCCTTAGTTCTCTATCTGGTTAATAATTTGTTTGTTTGACTAATTTGATCTCTCAAAAATTACCACCATAATTTGTCACACCCTCAAATTCCACATGCGGGGTTTTATCGCGAGGTGTATGACAAACCAGGATCCAAGTCAACGGTCGCAATAAACAACACTATGTGAAAGATACGTAAACTCAAAACATAACTCTTATAACTTAAAACTGTAGCGGAAGCAACATCACATTACAAAACCAAGAGACGACATGTTCCAAAAAGGTTATTTCAAGACATGAAACTAAAGCCCTAGACGCCATGCAGACCCGTGCGCCTAGTCCGTATGATGCTACCTTAGCGACCTAAGAAAAACATGCCAGAAAGACGTCAACATATAATGCTGGTGAGTTCACGGGATTTTATAAGATGTTACCAAATGTTACCAAGTCCAAAACCTGTCAATACTATGTCAAAGTGAAACCAGAGTATGCTTGCTAGGCGTATGTTTTGTTACTACTATGATTGGAAAACCAATACTGGACGCGTTTAGCATGTTTAGCATGTGTTTAAGCAACCCGAATAGTGTTCAGCAAGTTTAGCATAGTTCGAGACAAAATGCACCCGTCCGAGATCCAGTCGACGAGTGAGGCAGGTCACACCCAATAGATCTATCCACATTTCCCCCATTGTGCAACCCCGCACATTCATGGTTTCCTCCCGGGACTTTCAAAGATTGTATAGCAACTCAAAGTAAACCATAGTATGACATATGTTCAAATAATAGTTTAGCGCATGTTTTCTCCCCCAAAAGCAAAACCAATAAAAGTGGTGTTGTGAAACTCACCTTAAGTTGCGTTCTTCAATTAAAGAATAAAAGCTAAGTCCTTGATAATCCAAACTACCGGAGATCTATCATAAAAGTTCACATATGTGTTTTGACTAATAACCTTAAGGTTATCTAGTCCCCGATTGTCCAGATCGTGACCAAGTATGTTTTGAAAACGTGTTTGACTGTTCAACTGACACATTAGACTGACCCGACATCCTGTTGGTGACCCATTACATAAACTAATCAAGTATACATAGATTACACATAAGGTTCAAGCATAAAATACTTAGTTTGCATCACAAAACACATACTTGAGGGTACCGGGAGCTTCATTCGACCCATTCACAAGTCATACAACCTAATACATGTCCTTCGGCCTTAACACATGTTAATTCAACCTCAATACATGTTAATTCGACCCAAATCAAGTTCGTTCGACCTAACTGAAGCACATTCGACTTGTCAGCTGCTAGGTTTGACCCCTGGATTACTCCTTCGACCCCACGTGGGTTCGAATGAGGCCCAGGTTCGACCCTTGCAGCTCTAATCTTCCCAAAATGCATCAAATCGCATCAAAACAACCCGAAAACATCACGAAACATCATGAAACACAACAACCAAGCATGAATATCATATCCCCACGAAACCCTACTAATTTTACCCCAAAATCAATCCATTTTAACACTTACCCAAAATGGTAAAATTATGGAAACGTCACATCATGCATGAAAACATTACCTAATTTGGAAACTTTTCGAAATCCTTTCATAATCACCTCAAAATGCTCAGTTTGTTATGTTCATGAAAACCCCTAATCGTTTTATCAATAATAACAACACGCATCAAGCCCTAGATTTATCAAAATCCCCAAAATAGACATAGTATCATCATCCATCCAATTATAACCTAGAACAATCATAAGCCAACACCAATAGCAGCCCTAGATCATGTTTCTATCACTTGTACAACAGTAAATCATTAAACACAACTCAACACATGTTTATTGATATGAAAACTCATGTTTAATAATAGGGTTTTGTTTAGAAAGTTTTGTTTAGAAAGATGTTTGAAAGGTTTTTAATTATAAAAACAGCCTTAGAACAGATCTGGACATTTGGGGTTAAATGAAAACGAATAAAAAATGCTTTAAAAAGGGTTTGGATCAAGAACACACCTTAGATCTTTGATTAGATGATGTTTGTAGGTTAGATTATGAAAAACGATTTGAAAAACTCCTTCCTAGTGATTAAAATCGAAAGAGAGTGTTTAGAGGCAACTAGGGTCTGTGAAATGATGAAAAATGACCAAGTATGATATTTATACTCAGGCCTTATTCGACCCCCTGTCATGGTCGCATGAGAGTATATAGGGTCCAGTGAACTTTTTGTCACTCTTCCCCATCTGGTTCGATCCCCTACAGGTCAAATCAGTACCTAGGTTTTCCAGATTTTCCAGTTTTGTCGTTTAACGCATTTTAACACATCCTAACACGTGAACATGCAATCCTAACATACGTTAAGCATATAGAATCATGTATAATCATGTTTACACCTTTGAAACACGTATTGCACATTGTATCACACTTATGTATCAATCCACGTATAACACTTAATTCAACTTATGTAAGTTCACTAACAACGGGACTCAAGACAAGTGTATACTCCAAAACGACCCCCAACGATTTTTCCAGATCATTGAACCCTGGACAATCCTAACCTGACCCGACTCAACTGACCTGACTCAACTGACCGACTCAACTGACCCAGTTAAGTCTGTTTATAAATGTTATTCGCTAAGGTTGACTTTTGTTTTACCAAAACATTTAAGCTGAACATGCCGGGTATCACATCATCCCCACGTTGAAAGAATTTTCTTCCCGAAAATTGCACGAAGCCAAAAAAAGAAGATACGAAA
This sequence comes from Ambrosia trifida, assembly GCA_028751855.1. Taxonomy (NCBI): domain Eukaryota; kingdom Viridiplantae; phylum Streptophyta; class Magnoliopsida; order Asterales; family Asteraceae; genus Ambrosia; species Ambrosia trifida. The sequence goes on from CM054122.1 coordinate 120,719,578, forward strand.
AGAAAGAAATGAAAAGAAAATTTACTGGTCGTTACATCATCCCCACGTTGAAAGGAATCTCGCGCTGAGATTCATTTAGCTTCAGCGGTAACATGCCTAGATTCAAACGCACGCTTCGGAAAAAGACGAAGATACTTAGATTTCATCTGATCTTCCTGTTCCCACGTGAACTCCGGTCCAGGATTCGAGTTCCAACGAACCTTAACAATGCGGATTTTACCCCGGCGATGGCAACGAATCTTATAGTCAAGAATCTCAACAGGTTCCTCCACAATGCGAAGACGATCATCAACCTTGATCTCTTCCAGTGGAACAATGAGAGATTCGTCAGCCAAACACTTGTTCAAGTTTGACACATGGAAGACGTTGTGAACACTACCAAGCTCCGCCAGTAAGTCAAGTCTGTGTGCCACCGGTACAATCCGTTCCAGGATTGCGAAGGGTCCGACATAACGAGGGTTATGCTTGCCACGCTTTCCAAATCGTATGACGCCCTTCCATGGTGAAACTTTCAGAAATACCCTGTCCCCAACTTGAAACTCCAAAGGTTTACGATGGCGATCAGCATAACTCTTCTGATGATCCCGTGCGGTTGCCAAACGGTTACAAATTTATACTATTTTCTCCAAAGTTTTGGACACCAGTTCCGGACCAGTGAGCTGACTCTCACCCACCTCGGCCCAATAAAGAGGAGATCGACATTTTCGTCCGTAAAGAGCCTCGAACGGAGCTGCCTTGATACTAGAATTGTAGCCTGTTGGGTCTGCTGACCTGGAGAAGAACAGATGATCTGAAAAGCCAAAATATACTATATATGATCCAGAATAAAATTAGCATTTACATGTTACTTCTCCTAAAAGACAATTGACTCTAACAACTGTTGTACCCCAACATCTGCTGAACAACTGATGATCACAAATGACTGATGAAGAAACAACTGCTGATCAAAATACTAAAGACATCAGAAGTTTCCAATGTAACAGTGGTTATTGTATCAGATGTTTTATGTTGTTATTATTCTGTTAGATGTCACTGTCTTAGGTGACGTCAGCCATAGTTCATCAGTGGTTTAGTTTGTCTATAAATAGAACAATGCATGTACTGTTCTATCTATCACTCCAAACATTCTCTTAGACAAACAATCACAGAGTGATCAGGCTGAGGGGGAGTATTTGTGTAATCGTTATAGTCATTAGATTTATGAAAGCATTCGATTGAAAAACAATTATTCTCTTTGTTTTGATTCATAGTTTATTATTCCGCTACACTTTTCATTCTTAGATTAACTTCTTTCATCATTCATTTACTAAACAATCAAAACAAATCAAATCAGATCCTAACAATTGGTATCAGAGCTTGGTCAATTAAATTCGATCTAACCAATCAATTTAATATAAACAGACCAACTCACAATTATTGATATCGTTTGTTTGTCGGATTGAAAACAGAGTAATAGTTTATTTACGTTTAAAGTTCTATAAACAGACTTTGTGTTTCAAACAATCAGAGAATGGTTTCAATCAATGACGATTCAGATGATACTGGCATGAACAACAAGCTACCGTGTAACATCGCAAAATTTTTCAAACTCTAATACCTATATTACATTTTTCATGATGTGCCTAAGCCCTTATTTTACTACCACACAGCCTATATATTTATATATATATCTATACATATAAAAAGGTTTATAATAATAATAATAATAATAATAATAATAATAATAATAATAATAATAATAATAATAATAATAATAGTAATAATAATAATAACCTAGATCCAAAATTGAATTGTTAATTAAACCCATCCTTGAGCCCAAAACCCCTTTATTTTCTTTAAGCCTTTAACCCAAACCTCCCCTTTTAAACTGAAGCCCAGATACGCGGCCCAACACTAGGCCCAAAGACTGAAAGCCCACACCCCTTCCTCTTTGAACTGTTAACAAAAAAAATAATAATAATAATAACGCCTCAGCCGGGTTTCGAACCCGAGCCAAGGCTGACACACCCACAAGCACCAAACCAGCCGAGCCAGAGCTCATTTCCTGATGTAATTCTGATTCAAATTGTATTTAAGGGCTTCTTATTTCACCTTTTCTTGTTAATACTCGCTGCTGGGGACAGATCCACGATTCCCTCCATCTTTGACTTCAAGTTAAAACACAGATTTGGAAAATTTGAATGATTAGCTCGTATTGATGGAATGGACATAATATTACGCGTATTAAACGTATTAACGCGGTCAAACATTCTCCAATTAGATTAAAAATCGTGTTTTATTTTAAGAATGAACCAAATTTGCGATTCTTCGATTCATATGTTTTCGTATAAATTGCATCCTCTCCCATAACCTACAAGTGCCGAAACATCCCTCTTTATCTCTAAATTCTGTTCTAGATCATCATACGAAGCAATTGAATTCGTGTTGACTTTCTGCTTTGACTAAACGATTTGCACGAATTCGTGTTTGTAAGTCCAATCTTTTTGATGGTTTTTGTTATTTGGAATTCACACAACAATAACCCTCTGATTAATTGGGTTATCGTTGTGTGAATCATTCAATTGATAAACTAGGGTTCGAATCATATGATTTGGGGAAGAACATTGATTTTCTATATATGTTATATATTAAGCAAACTGAATCTTAACACAACCACAGGTCTAGACCAAGTGGTTGTGTTGATGCTTGGATTCCCAGTAGACGCGGCTTCGAAACCCGGCTGCCACACTTTTTGCTCTTTTATTTTCCTTTGTTTATCAATTATATATATATGTTATTTATATCTTATAAATTCATTCAAAAATACTAAAACATTTTTAAAAATTCTACAAAAATTATTTTAAGTTAAACTAATGAAAAAGGTTAACTTACAATTTTTAGTTTTCAAAAATTTATTTATTTAATATATTTAATAAATAAATCAAGTTTATTCCATTTTATTTATAAAATTTTATAAAAATATCAAAACGAGCTTATAAATTCCCACAAAAATTATTCTAAGTTTTTATAACATTAAGCTTTTCAGAAATGATTTTTATTTCTGAAAAATCATTTAATTAATATTTTTAATCAATTTTTGTTAGTTTTAATCATAATTAAATCATAATAAATCCAATTTTTAGTATTTTTGCACCAAAATTTTATACAAATTATTTCTGAATATTTAGAACAGAAATATAAATTTTAAACTTAAAATTATTTAATTTTAGTAATTTTTAATTATTAAAGTTAAGGTTTGACATTTTGTAATAAATAGATTTAATAATCTATTTTAAAGAAAATAATTTTATAAAAATTATTTTTATGCTTTAAACACATTATTGTGATCATCCTAAATTTAAATTTCATAAAAAGACTTTTGGTTACCTATTTACTAAATTTCTCTCAATTGGCGAATATTTTTAATATTAATCAAACGAGCAATTATCCCCAATTCGAAGCCCTAGAAACTTATACATTTGTAGACTTGATAGACTTAGACATATTTATTACCTCATTATAGGGTGGTACTTGATATATTTGGGCAACACAATTACCCAAATTTCTCAACAGATATAACATTTTACCAAGGTGAGTTTTACATAGCCCCTTTTCTATTTATCACCGTTTTTGGGGTGAAACATGTTACAACATCATTTATGCAATTCAATCATCAATGTGTCTATGTGTTTTCTATGTTGCATTATGTCTTGAGCATGATTAGAGTAAGCACCATTCTAGCATAATCATTAACTCCGTACAAGCCGGCGGTAAACATTGATAGATCTATTGGACTGACAATCCCACCCGGATACGTGCCTCCTACAAAGGTAGCGTGGGTGTTTGTTATCGTATAACATATTCAAGTGGACCATGAGCGTATGGTATGTATCATATTATAACAGTCATCAGGGTTGATTATGCACTCGATTTATTTCTAGTATGTTCTCACATATGGACTAGATTGACATGACACATGAATTGCACAACATTTTTATTCAATTATCAAAAACCTATGTAATTCTCACCAACTTTTGTTGACCCAAAAACATTTTCAACTTAACATGTTTCAGGTTCTATTTGCTTGAAGATTTGAATTGATGCTTGAAGATATGTGTATAGTTTTATTCAATTTGATGTACAAATTCTAGAACAATTGTATGTAATTCATTTAAATTATTTAATGGAATTTATTATTCACCATGAGCTACTAAACAATCATCAATACGTGGCACCCCGATGTTTCCGCCATCGGTTGGGGTGTTACAGATTGGTATCAGAGCCATGGTTATAGGGAATTAGGTTATTAGAAAAATAATCTAGTCTATAACCATAGGATTTAACAAGTACTTGCTTCTTTTACTTGCTATTCTCTATCTTCCTCCTACTTCTTATCCCTACCTTCATCCCTACAAGTAGGTTGCTCTCCGTCAGTGGATCTACTCTTAGACTAATAGGACAAATTCCTCAGGTTTAACCTGAACCCCCTTGAGATCTCGTCGAAGTTCTAAATTTTAATAACGAACACGTGCAATCTGGAAGGGTGAACGCCTGTATTCTGAGTCTTCTGTCTAGGCTGGCATTGCGCATATATCCCAATCAGATGAGGGACCCGGATGCCTACCTGGGAATTCTCGGGATGAGTGTTCACTTATAGGCTAAAGCATGTCTTCATATGTTATTAGAATTTAGAATCTTTGATAAGTCAATGTTTTCGTTTATTCGTTTTAATGAATAAATGATTACACTCCTTATATAATCTCATTCATTTCACTATGTCTCTTACAGATCATGCCTCCACGTCGCAGTACTCGTCTTAACAATGGTGAAAATCATGATGAAGGAAGTAGCAATCACAACCACAACCACGATACTAACCACAACAACAACAACAACAACAATGGTGTCGATGCCCAACTGGCTGCAATCATTTCTCAACAAATGGCGCAGCAAATCGCAACTCTGGTTCCCAACTTACTAGCTCAAGTCATCCAGTTGAACGGCAACGGGAACGGCAACGGCAACGGGAATGGAAATGGACACCACAACGGGAATGGACTTCCAGCCTGCACCCTTAAACACTTTAATTCCTGTAATCCCCCAAAGTTCAGTGGAGAAGACGGAGCTACAGGACTCCTACAATGGTTTGAGGGTATTGAGAATACCTTCATCAACAGTGAGTGCCCCAACAATTTTAAAGTCCGTTATGCCATGAGTGTTCTTCACAAACGAGCACTCACTTGGTGGAATGAAGAAAAACGCACTCGCGGAGCTGAAGCTGCACTAGCCTTAACCTGGGATCAAGCTAAAGACATTATGAAGGCAGAGTTCTGTCCTCGTAATGAAATTAAGAAGCTGGAAGATGAATTTCATGATCTTGCTCAAGACAGTGGGGAAAACCTTGCTTACAACACACGTTTTCACGAACTTAGCTTACTGCTACCCCACAAAGTCACCCCTTTGCCCATTGCTATCGAAAAATACATTGGTGGTTTACCGATGCAGATTCAAGACACAGTGTGGGGAAGGAACCCTGCTACTTTGGAGGAAGCAAAGCGTTTGGCTGCCACCCTAACAGATAACCATGTGAAGGCAGGAACCCTGACTCGTAAAGGGGAAAAGAAAAAGGATACCCCCCAACCTGCCGTTGATATCAAAACTGAGGCCTCAACCAACGGGAAGAACAAGGTCAGGAATTTTGCAATAGACACCACTGCCCCACCCACCAAGAAACAATACAATGGGAACCTACCTAAGTGTGAAACCTGCCAGTATCACCATCCAACTCAAGTACCCTGCCGACAGTGCACAAATTGTCAAAGGTATGGGCATCTTGCAGATGCTTGTCGAATCCCTGCTACAAACGCTCTTGATGCACCAAATAACCCCGCTTGAAACCCTCCAGCTACTTAACAGCAAGCCCTACCATTTGAATGATGTCTACTTTCTCTTTAATTCCATGTATTGTCACTTTTAATTCAAATAATAAATTCAAGTATTATCATAACATCTGTGTGCATACTTGTTTGAATGTGAATTAATTGCTATATCTACTTGCTTACTTGTACAACAATTAGTTGACTACCAAACAACCTACTTAACGATTGGTAGAGGTCATCATGTCTTTCCAACAGTCGGGAGAGGCCCTACCACCTGCTCAACGACTGGTGGAGACTATCAGACCTGCTCAACAATCAATAGAGTCATAAAAGGACGCAAAACCCTAATGTAAGGTAAATTGGTAATTACGGTCCGAAACGTAATCATGAGTTTACAGGTACGTTAAGGTAGTGTGAATTTTATTAAGGTATTCGGTAGTTGACCAATTGCAAACCTGGTGTTTTCTTTTAACTTCGGGACGAAGTTTCCAAAAGTAGGGGAGACTGTAACATCGCAAAATTTTTCAAACTCTAATACCTATATTACATTTTTCATGATGTGCCTAAGCCCTTATTTTACTACCACACAGCCTATATATTTATATATATCTATACATATAAAAAGGTTTATAATAATAATAATAATAATAATAATAATAATAATAATAATAATAATAATAATAATAATAATAGTAATAATAATAATAACCTAGATCTAAAATTGAATTGTTAATTAAACCCATCCTTGAGCCCAAAACCCCTTTATTTTCTTTAAGCCTTTAACCCAAACCTCCCCTTTTAAACTGAAGCCCAGATACGCGGCCCAACACTAGGCCCAAAGACTGAAAGCCCACACCCCTTCCTCTTTGAACTGTTAACAAAAAAAAATAATAATAATAATAACGCCTCAGCCGGGTTTCGAACCCGAGCCAAGGCTGACACACCCACAAGCACCAAACCAGCCGAGCCAGAGCTCATTTCCTGATGTAATTCTGATTCAAATTGTATTTAAGGGCTTCTTATTTCACCTTTTCTTGTTAATACTCGCTGCTGGGGACAGATCCACGATTCCCTCCATCTTTGACTTCAAGTTAAAACACAGATTTGGAAAATTTGAATGATTAGCTCGTATTGATGGAATGGACATAATATTACGCGTATTAAACGTATTAACGCGGTCAAACATTCTCCAATTAGATTAAAAATCGTGTTTTATTTTAAGAATGAACCAAATTTGCGATTCTTCGATTCATATGTTTTCGTATAAATTGCATCCTCTCCCATAACCTACAAGTGCCGAAACATCCCTCTTTATCTCTAAATTCTGTTCTAGATCATCATACGAAGCAATTGAATTCGTGTTGACTTTCTGCTTTGACTAAACGATTTGCACGAATTCGTGTTTGTAAGTCCAATCTTTTTGATGGTTTTTGTTATTTGGCATTCACACAACAATAACCCTCTGATTAATTGGGTTATCGTTGTGTGAATCATTCAATTGATAAACTAGGGTTCGAATCATATGATTTGGGGAAGAACATTGATTTTCTATATATGTTATATATTAAGCAAACTGAATCTTAACACAACCACAGGTCTAGACCAAGTGGTTGTGTTGATGCTTGGATTCCCAGCAGACGCGGGTTCGAAACCCGGCTGCCACACTTTTTGCTCTTTTATTTTCCTTTGTTTATCAATTATATATATATATATATGTTATTTATATCTTATAAATTCATTCAAAAATACTAAAACATTTTTAAAAATTCTACAAAAATTATTTTAAGTTAAACTAATGAAAAAGGTTAACTTACAATTTTTAGTTTTCAAAAATTTATTTATTTAATATATTTAATAAATAAATCAAGTTTATTCCATTTTATTTATAAAATTTTATAAAAATATCAAAACGAGCTTATAAATTCCCACAAAAATTATTCTAAGTTTTTATAACATTAAGCTTTTCAGAAATGATTTTTATTTCTGAAAAATCATTTAATTAATATTTTTAATCAATTTTTGTTAGTTTTAATCATAATTAAATCATAATAAATCCAATTTTTAGTATTTTTGCACCAAAATTTTATACAAATTATTTCTGAATATTTAGAACAGAAATATAAATTTTAAACTTAAAATTATTTAATTTTAGTAATTTTTAATTATTAAAGTTAAGGTTTGACATTTTGTAATAAATAGATTTAATAATCTATTTTAAAGAAAATAATTTTATAAAAATTATTTTTATGCTTTAAACACATTATTGTGATCATCCTAAATTTAAATTTCATAAAAAAGACTTTTGGTTACCTATTTACTAAATTTCTCTCAATTGGCGAATATTTTTAATATTAATCAAACGAGCAATTATCCCCAATTCGAAGCCCTAGAAACTTATACATTTGTAGACTTGATAGACTTAGACATATTTATTACCTCATTATAGGGTGGTACTTGATATATTTGGGCAACACAATTACCCAAATTTCTCAACAGATATAACATTTTACCAAGGTGAGTTTTACATAGCCCCTTTTCTATTTATCACCGTTTTTGGGGTGAAACATGTTACAACATCATTTATGCAATTCAATCATCAATGTGTCTATGTGTTTTCTATGTTGCATTATGTCTTGAGCATGATTAGAGTAAGCACCATTCTAGCATAATCATTAACTCCGTACAAGCCGGCGATAAACATTGATAGATCTATTGGACTGACAATCCCACCCGGATACGTGCCTCCTACAAAGGTAGCGTGGGTGTTTGTTATCGTATAACATATTCAAGTGGACCATGAGCATATGGTATGTATCATATTATAACAGTCATCAGGGTTGATTATGCACTCGATTTATTTCTAGTATGTTCTCACATATGGACTAGATTGACATGACACATGAATTGCACAACATTTTTATTCAATTATCAAAAACCTATGTAATTCTCACCAACTTTTGTTGACCCAAAAACATTTTCAACTTAACATGTTTCAGGTTCTATTTGCTTAAAGATTTGAATTGATGCTTGAAGATATATGTATAGTTTTATTCAATTTGATGTACAAATTCTAGAACAATTGTATGTAATTCATTTAAATTATTTAATGGAATTTATTATTCACCATGAGCTACTGAACAATCATCAATACGTGGCACCCCGATGTTTCCGCCATCGGTTGGGGTGTTACACACCGATGCTTGTCAGATCTGAATACAATATCTGGCAACGTCGGATGAGCCAATGATATATATGCTGGGCTGTTACACTGTAACAATGCAAAGGAGTTGTGGGATGCACTGAAAGAACAATTTGGTGGGACTGAAGAGGTTATTGAAAACAATCGTGAAATACTTAACCAACAATATGAAACATTCAGTCATGTTAAGGGAGAGTCATTAACTCAACAATTTGAGAGGTTTAACTGTCTCATTAGTGAACTAAAACTGGTGGGTTTAACTTATCCTAATTCAACATTGAACCATAGGTTTTTGAGATCATTACCAGATAAATGGGATACTATTGCTATAGTTATGAGAAACTCAATTGGATTCAAGGACCTATCTCTGACCCAGCTTCATGGTAAGCTCTTGACCTATGAGAGAGAGCTTAACCAGAAAAAGAAGCTTCAGGACTTTGGAAAAGTGTCTGATGATTATGTTTTTGGTAATACAACACTTTTGGGTCAGGATGAGGTGACTGGTAAGAGTAAGGATCAGAGTTATGATCATTTCATTGACATAACTTCAGGTTTTAACTCTGATTCTTATTCACCCAACTATGCTTTTGCAGCAAGTGGTGGTGATATCCAGGCATTTGATAACATATCCTTTGAGTATGATGACCTTAAATATTTTGACCCTGATGATTTGGAAGAAATGGACATAATGCACCAATTGGCTCTGCTCAGTGTTAGAATTAACAATGTCTACAAGAAAACTGGCAGAAGGTTTCCAGGGTTGACTGGTAGGTCAAAGGTGGGGTTGGATAAATCTAAAATTAAGTGTTATAAATGTCACAGACTTGGTCATTTTGCTAGGGAATGTAAGAGTCAACATGGTACAGGTCCTATCCAAATCAAAGGCAATAGACCAACACTTATCAAGTTTCCCATAATACCCCTAGACCAAATGTGTAAAACACTACTCATTATGCACAATCCTCATCCACTGTTCCAGTCCAGTATGTCCAAACCACTTTTCCTCAGATCCACTATGTTCAAACCCCTGTTGCTCAGGCACATGTGCCAATAACTGCTACTCCACCCTCTGCCCCTGCAGAGACTAGTCAACAGAGTTTCTTCACACAAGGCTTTGTTGATTGGAGCAGTTTACCAGATGAGTTAACAGATGAGAATTTTGCTCTTGTTGCCAAGGTTGAAAATGAACCAGAAGATTTTTGTTTCATGGCCATGGACACAATTGTGGAAGAGGTTGAATATGAGGACGTGGTGACTGAATCTGAAAATGTGACTAATGATATTGTTGATGCAGTAGGTCTAGATGAAAAGTCTAAGGAAGAGGTTGTGAATCTCTCAGATCCTTGGGGTGATGATTGTGAGTGCAAGTGTGATTGTGCATTGATGGCTGCTGCTAAGGTATCTCCTCAAATCCTAAAAAAATTGTGTTCAAACAAATGTGTAATAGCATTTGCTAACATTAAAGAGGTGAATGAAAACCTTAGGAAGAAAATTTTAGATGATTATGTTCAATTTGAAAAACTTTCAAAAGAGTTAAAATCAAAATTGACTGAAAAAGAATATGAAATCAGCAGTTTAAAACATGAAGTAACTATAACCAAAGACCAGCTCCAAACTATGATAACAAAATATCAGAGTTGTAAAAAGGAGCTTGAGTCCACCCAAGTTGAATGTGAAAAATGGGTGGAATCATGTTAAGGTTTTGAGATGCTCCTCAACAAACAGACTAAAAGTCATGTGAAGTTTGGTTTTGGTTATGAAACCACTGCCCCAGCTTTTTAAAATACTGACAAAAGGAAACAAAAGTTAGTTGAGGTCGTGCCAACTAATTTGGAGGGTCAAGAGATTAAGATCACTGAACCTAATGGAAAGAAAATCATTCTGAAAAACCAGAGGGTTCCTCATCATTTACTGAACTTGAAAAGTATGAACTTCAACCTACTTGGTCAGATGAGTGTGATACTCTTGAAAACTATAAACAAGTTGATTTCAAAACCCCTGATGGTAAAAAAGCACCACAGTCAAAGGTCATTCCCTTGAAAGGCCTTCCAGCAGATGCTCAAACATCTGTTGAAAAGAAGGTTGAAAAAGGGAAAAAGAAAGAGAAGGCTGAACACTTGTTTTGTGATTTCTATGAAAAGAAGAACCATGTTACCAAAAACTGTGTTCTTTTAAAAGCTTATGATATCAACAATGGAACAAGTGTGTATGATTCTAAAGCCACATGTTCAATATGTGGTAAAAAGAATCACAAGACCAAAAAGTGTCTTTATCTCAAAAATTTTGATGTCAAAATACAAGAGTATAAGGCTAAAACTCTAGCAAGTCAAGCGGTGAGTACTCCAAAAGGAAAGCCCAAACAGACTTATGTACCAACCCAAACATCTGTTACCAAAAGTCTTGAAACATCTGCTCCCAAGGATGTACATGTAACAGATGCTCCACCCTCAAACAAGTACCTTAGAGGATATGGACAACCACCTTTTCATAGTATGTCACATGTTTATGAAGAGCCCAAGAGACCTTCAAAACCAACAGTGAACAGAAATCCTTATGGTTACTATCATCTGACAAGAAATGGTCAAACATCTGTTGCACCAAGTGTTGACATACAAACACTGGAAAATGGTCAGCAACAGTTGTTGAACTTGTTTCAAAAACTAGTTCAAACTACTGATCATTCTCCTATGCTTGAGGCTGAAAAGTCTGGGAACCTATCCAAAGCCAACTTGGCTTTGTACACTCACCAAAACTAATCCATTACTGATATGCAGGGAGCTTCTGCTTGCTTAGATAGTCTATGGTATGTAGATAGTGGAGGCTACAGGCACATGACAGGATGTAGAGCCCTACTTCTGGACTTCTTAGCTCATGGAGGGGGTGATATATCTTTTGGTAATGACTCTAAAGGTAAGGTGTTCGGTTCAGGGACTGTTCAGGCTGGGAAACTCAAGTTTGAAAATGTCAATCTTATTGATAATCTTAAATTTAAGCTTCTTAGTGTCTCACAAATGAGTGATAAAGGCTATGGGTCATTCTTCACTAAGAAAACTTGTAAGATTATTGGGCTAGAAGTGGTTAAAAAGATTGATACCATCATAGCTGAGAGCAAAGCACAACTTGTTGCTCACAGGAGTGGCAATGTGTATGTAGTTGATATGTTGAAGGATAATCCTATGGCAAATGTCTGTCTATTTTCTGCTGCTTCCACTAAGGAGACAGACTTGTGGCATAGGAGACTGGGTCACACGAACCTTCAAACTATCAACTCACTCTCCAAACAAAGCCTTGTAAGAGGTCTTCCATCAAAAGAATTCAAATGTGATGAGCATTGTGTTTCCTGTCTAAAAGGAAAGCAACATAAAAGCTCTTACAAATCCATTGATAAGTCCAAAACAAGTCAATGTCTTCAATTGTTGCACATAGACTTGTTTGGCCCAGTTAAAATCATGAGTCTAAGAAGAAAAATATTTTGTCTTGTCATAGTTGATGATTTTTCTAGGTTTACATGGACTTACTACTTACACTCTAAGGATGAGACTGCAGGTATTTTGAAGGAATTTGTCACCAAAGTTGAGAAACAATATGACTTGCCAGTAAGAGTCTTTAGAAGTGACAATGGAACAGAGTTTAAACATAAGGAGTTGGATGATTTTTGTGTGTCAAAAGGAATTGTGAGGCAGTACAACATTCCAAGAACACCAGAACAAAATGGGGTGGTTGAAAGGAAAAACAGAACTCTCATTGAGGCTGCAAGAACTATGCTAGCAAATTCTGGTTTGCCACTGTCCTTCTGGGCAGAAGCTGTAAACACTGCTAGCTATGTTCAAAACAGAGTTTTAATTAACCCTAGACATCAATAGACTGCTTATGATTTTTTTTTTAAAATCAAACCACTGATATCATTTTTCAAAATCTTTGGCTATCCATGTTTCATTTTAAATCTTAAATATTCCATTTCAAAATTTGCAGCCAATGTAGATTGTGGGTATTTTCTGGGATATTCTTCTACTGCCAAGGCCTATAAAGTGTTTAACTCAAGGACTAGGACAATAGAAGAAACTCTGAATGTAAAGTTCAATGAACATTCATCCTTAAAAATTCCAGCAAATCCTGCTGAACTGTTTGATTTAGACAAATTCAGATTTGAAGATATTACTGCTAAAACTAACATTGCAGGTATTCCACAGTCTCCACAACAAGATTACAGATTTGATGTTGTGATTCCAAATAACTACAAAGTCACTTGTTCATCAGGAGAAGCAGATGTTCAAAACACCTGTCAAAACTCTGCCACAGATGTCTCAACCACTGTTGACAGTCTTGCCCTCAAACCACTGCCTCATCCAGTTCAACCACTGCTCAAACATCTGTTCACAAAAGTCCAACCTCTATTTACAAAAGTTAGTCAAATTTTACACCACTTGGACCCATTCCCCCACTTCCATTTCAAACATCTGTTGGTACTACAGAAGTGCAAACAGATGTTACACCAACAGAGTCACCAAACCTCTGTCCCTCACCTCAAAATGCCATCATACCATACTAGGGAGATTTAATCTACCTAAGAGCTCATCCACCAGACCAAATCATTAGAGGGAGTGCTCACAAGGAGCCAATCCTCAAATATCTGTCTTTTTGCAGGTTTTCTATCTCTCACACAACCTGTCAAGTACCAAGAGGCACTGAAAGACAACAGTTGGGTAGAAGCCATGCAGGAAGAGATCCTTCAGTTCAAAAGACAACAAGTATGGGAACTTATACCACTGCCAAAGGATGTTTGTCCAATTGGTACAAAGTGGGTCTTCAAAAACAAAACTGATGAAAGGAGTATAGTTGTCAAAAACAAAGCCAGGCTTGTGGTTCAAGGCTTCAGACAAGAAGAGGGGATAGACTATGATGAAACCTTTGCTCCTGTAGCTAGGCTAGAATCTATCAGACTCTTCCTAGCCTTTGTTGTCAACCACAACATCAAGGTGTATCAGATGGACATAAAATGTGAATTCCTTTATGGCAAAATTCAGGAGGAGGTCTATGTATGTCAACCATCTGGTTTTGAAGACACATTCCATCCTGATTATGTCTACAAGATCAACAAAGCTCTGTATGGACTCAAACAAGCACCAAGGGCCTACTATGAAACTCTTTCCACCTTTCTCTTATCCATTGGTTTCACAAGAGGTAAAATTGATAAAACTTTATTTCTAAAATGGAGAGGGAAAGATTTAATGATTGTTCAAATATATGTGGATGACATCATTTTTGGATCCACATATAACAAAATGTGTGAAGAGTTTAGAGAACTCATGACAGCAGAGTTTGAGATGAGTGCTATGGGTGAAGTTCAGTGCTTCCTTGGTCTCCAAGTGAAGCAGCTGCAAAATGGCATATTCATTCATCAAAACAAGTATGTTAAAAACTTACTAACCATATTGGAGATGAATGATTGTAAGCCATGTAGTACACCCATGAGCACAGCCAAGCTACTCACTATTGATGACAAGGATGAACTGGTTGATCAGACACATTATAGATGCATGATTGGGTCTTTATTGTACTTAACTGCATCCAGGCAAGACATTATGTTTGCCACTTGTATCTGTGCAAGATCCTAGGCTTCACCTAGAAAGTCAAACCTTATTGCTGTGAAAAGGATATGCAGATACCTAAAAGGTGCTCCCACACTTGGTATCTGGTATCCTACTAATGGAAACATTGAGCTTTCAGGTTATTCAGATAGTGATTTTGCTGGCTGCCACACAACAAAGAAGTCCACAACAAGTGGGTGCCAATTTTTAGGGAACGCCTTAGTCTCCTGGCAAAGCAAAAAGCAAGCAGCTGTTTCCACCTCAACAGCAAAGGCTGAGTATATTGCTGCTGCAAGTTGTACAACCCAACTCATGTGGCTTCAAAATCAACTACTGGATTTTGGTATAACTGCACTAAGGACTCCACTCATGTTGGATAGCCAAGCTGCTGAAAATATCATCAAAAATCCAGTCTCTCATTCCACCACAAAGCACATTGACATCAGACATCACTTGTCAGAGATAGCTATGAAAAAGGTTTGATTTCTCTGCACCATGTTCCAACAGAGGATCAGTTGGCAGATGTGTTGACAAAAGCTTTAGACACATCTACCTTTGAAAACCTGATCTCCGGATTGGTATGCTAAACATGGATTAAACAACAAAAATGTTTTCTTAAATAAAAACATTAAAATGTTTTCACAAAATCAAAATCCATCTTTAAAAATAGCTTTATGGTTGAAAAATCTGTTAAAGATAAAACAACCACTGTTTCATCCATTCAATCATCTGTTGGTTAAAAAAAATCTGTTTCAAACATCTGATCAGATACAACAACCTCTTCTTGGTTGGAAAATCTGTTTTCAAACGTCTGATCAGATAAAACAACTGTTTTCCACTATATATATATATATATATATCCAAGAAAAAGCTCTCATCAGCACTTTGGCAAACCTCAACAGTTGTTTGCCACGTATGATCCATCAGATGTTTGCCACGTCTGCTCTCAAAAGCAGAGCTTTGGCCACATCAGTAGTTTCATCAGAGGCTATAAAAACCCTGTTTTCCCCAACAGATATTACACTGTCTCATTGTATTCAAAATATTGAAACCGCCTTCTTCAACCTCAAACCCTCATACAAATTCCTTCCATCCTCCTACTCGAAATCCATTACAATGGATCTTCAAGCAAAAGCTCCTCACAATTACCTTCCTTATCTGGTTAAAACAGATGAAAACCGTCTGTTTCACTCCACCATCAACGTCTTCCTTAAGTCAAAATACTTGTCAATCCTAACCGCTGATGCACCCATCTACATTGACACTCTTCAATAGTTTTGGTTAAATGCTGAGTATCTCCTTCAAGACAAAAAGCCCACAACCATCATTTCAAAAATTAGAGATAAAAATGTCACCATAACCCCCCAAATAATATCCACAACCTTCTCACTGAACGACTTGGCAGGTATGGATTCTTTCCCTAAGACTGAACTTCACACTGAGTTTCTACAAAGGGGTTATGATTCACAAATGACTGGAGCAACAATTTATAAAAAGGTTTTCCCTCCAGTCATGAAATTTTTCTTTCATACACTCCTTATCTGTCTCTGTGCTAAAACCACATCTTTCAATGAAATTCCATTGAAAGTTCAGTACTTGGGATATGCAATGTTGTCAGAATCTGACTACAATCTATCCCAAGCTCTGTTTCTGGATTTAGTAGCAAATGTGAAGGGAGTCAAGTCTAGGTCAAACAATGCTTTTCTCTTGTACCCAAGACTTTTAAGTGTTATCCTAGGAAAGGTTTTACCTGAAAAGGATTTGAAAAGGGGAGAATTTCTTCAAATGAAGAGTCTCACACAAAAAATTTTTTACAAGAATGCTGGGTCCAAACACCCAAGAAATAGTGTCAAAAGTTAAAGTTTCAAAAACACAAGTAAAGAGTGCTAAGACAACAACTGTTGTCAAAACCTTTGTTGCTGAGCCCACTGCTCCTGGTGATCATGGCACTACATCCAGTGCTGTGAAACCCACACCAGCCACTTCCAAAAGAAAACATCTATCCACAAAACCCCCCAAGAAAACCAAAAAGGCACCTCTGGAAGATGAGATACCAGAGGTAAACCCTGTTGTAGCACAAAAGCAACAACAAACCACTGTTGGTACTTCCTCACAACAGTTGGAGATATCTCAACCCAGCCAAACTCCTTATGAATCCTCACAAAAGGATCATGTTGTAAGCCAAGGGGGCACACATCAAGAGGCATATGAGTCACTTTACCATATGTTAAAAAACCCTTCTCCTAGGACTTCCTCTCTTTACACTCCTCAACCTTCACGATCACATGTCCTTCCAACAATGTAACCATTGTGCAAAGCTATTGATAAAACTCAGGACAATCCCAGTTCCTCTCCATCACCTGTCACTAAGAGTATACACCACCAAGTGACTGGGCCTGAGAAAAATCAATTAGCTAGCCCACGAACAGAGGAGGTTACACCCCTTGAGTTACATGTAACTCAAGGTGAGTTTTCAAGTGAAGCAGCCACTACTGATGTAGATACCATTGTCTCACAACAGGACAATGGTTACATATCTAAGACTTCCTTGAAGGCAACAACTGATGAGGCCACTATAGTAACCCCAAAATTAGTTGGAAGTCCCCAGAACCAAGAAAAAGGGGTATCTGGTTCTTATTCTATGGACTCACCTCCTAGAACTGAACCAGTTACAACTACCACCGGTAGGAATCAAGATGATCCTATTAACTTAGGTGATAGGTTAAAATACCAAGAATTGACAGAGAGAGTCCAATCTATTGAAACCACTGTTTCTGAAATCAAGACTGATCTCAA
The DNA here is from genome assembly GCA_028751855.1 of Ambrosia trifida. NCBI lineage: Eukaryota > Viridiplantae > Streptophyta > Magnoliopsida > Asterales > Asteraceae > Ambrosia > Ambrosia trifida. The sequence continues at coordinate 120,737,019 of CM054122.1, forward strand.
GACTATCATGGAATCTTTGGTTACTCTCACCAAAAGTCAACCATCAAAAGAAGATATTGCTAGTGAGCTATGGAAATCTGTTTTCCCCCCATCATCATAGCTCATTTAAGACTAGTGTACCAAACACATGAAACATATATGGCTCAGATCAGGACCATGGTTGATGCTAGGTACACAGATACCCAAGTAGACATTAAAGATCACTTACTGAAGACCACTGGCTCTGCCCCTACCACTATCCTCAGAGATGAAGATGATGATGAATTCACAGCTGATGATGCCAAAAGGGGGAGAGTGGCAGAGATAGATTGCCAAATTAGATCCCTTTGGATGTCCACCCTAACAAAAGGGCCAATCACAAAAGTCTGCTGCCAACAAACCAGAGTCTGCACCAGCACCACAACAACTCAATGTTCAAACCACTGCTAATGCTGAAACTGCCAATGCTGGTAAGGCAAAAGAAGTTTGTAACTCTGCAAATATCATTGCTGAAGAGGCTGCTGAAGCTAAGCAAAAGAGGCTTGATACATTGGAAGTCAAGGAAGAGGCTCTAGTACAAAAGAAGATAGAGTAACAACAAGAAGTTGATGATGTTGGCTCCTCAAAAAGGAAGAAAATGTCTGCAAGACATGTTAGACAACCACCATCTAAATCCACTTCTGTTAAAACATCTGCTACTAGATCCACTATTACCACCAAAACATCTGCTACCACCACAACCACTAAACCAACCACTGAACCCACTACCACAACCACCAATACACCACCTATAACCATACCACCCAATTCACCACCTAAATCCCAAACATCTACTGGTCCTGCACAAGTGCCAACACATGTTAACACAACAACTGATACCCAAACACCATCATCACCACTTATACTATACAAACGGAAGAGAAAGTCAACCTTTGTAGTACAGGATTAGAACATTGAAACCACACCACCTCCCACTTCAACACCAAAATCTGCACCTATACTAGCCATTCCACTTACATCATTTTCACCACACACTTCCCATTTCACTTCTCATAGACCACCACCATCCATCACACCATTGGCTGCTCAGTATCCTCTTAAGCTTGATCTACTCAAGGGGGAAATTCAATCCTTCTACAATATTGAGGATCCATCTGAAAGAACATTCCAATCTCTTCCAAACTTTCCTATTTCCAGAAACTTAGAACAATATTTGAAATTCAAAACTGAACAGGTTGATTTGATCATCAAGGAGAGATGCAAAGGGAAGGATGACAGGACTGCTCAGGGCATCCATTCAGCAGAGCTTAGCAAACTGAGAAGGATTGAGGATTTTGCTAAGACCCTGAGCAATTCCATGTCTACCCTGCCTCCCAGTAGTGATTTGGAAAGGGTAGTAAGGGAGTTTATACTTGAACAGATCTTGGCAACCATGCTTTACAAAGTAAACAAGAAACAGTTTGCAGGCTGGACCACTCATGCACTTCAAGAAGAACTTTTGAGAATTGAAGAGATGACTAAGAATCCTACTTTGAAGGCCTCTGCCCCTGACTTTAGAAAAGGCAGAGACCGAGCCAGAGCTCTGAAGGTTAAAAGAATGAGAGAAGAGATTGTGGCTGCAAAGTATGGAGAGATGATGTCAGTTGCAAGATGGGCTGAGCTGAGGTTGGTTGAAACTTACAAGAGATTGGAAGAGAATAGAAAGACAGATCCCACTCTACCCAGAAAACCAATTTACCCTGATGCACCAGTGGTTAAGAGATCCCAGCAGGCCTTTACACTAGATAGCCTACTTGAAACATCTGACCTATATGCTGCTGCCAAAAGACAGTTCAAAAGGCAGAAGGAGATGTCAAAAGAAGATCAAAAGAAGTTTGCTGATACTTTTGTAAAAGAGGGAATCTTCAACCAAATTCACTATTTCTCTGATCCCATTACTGAAGAACTCAGGAAACTCATTGGGGGACCTCCATCACCAAACTCATCCAGAATAAATTTGAAGCTCAAAAAATCCTCAGGTTCAAAAATTCTAAAATGGAAGGTCAACAAAGACACCCATGAATTGACTTTGCTCAAATCTGATGGAAAGGCTCAGAAGTTAAGTATGGATGATGCACAAGGTCTGTGTGCAGATGATCTCCAAGATCTTCTTATGTAGACGGATCGGTTTTGTCAAAAACGTTTAGGTGATCATACAAGTCTAACAAATCCAGGTGCGGAATCCCTAGATTGTTTACAATATAATATGAATCGAATCAAACACACAAAAGTACATTGTCAATCATCATTTCTATTAATAACTTGATAAAAGATCTATACAATTGAGTTTACAAGCTTATAAATCAAGATCAGAAATCTTAAAACACATAGAGAGATTCTAGACCAGACACAAGACTCAAAATGGAAAAAGTTGTAAAGTTAACAAAATGTTGAGCTTATATAGTAAGCTACATTCGACCCCACGATGAGGTCGAATGAGCACCTTCGACCTACTAAGATGTAAGTGCTTAGGATCGTCAAATCTACAAAGAGATTGATCAAACAAGTTTGATTCAGGTGCGGAATCCCTGAATCAATCACAATAATGATAATCAAACAATCAAAACACAGAAATCATCTTTCAAAGGTTTTTCTCATTCATAAACAACTCAAATTACACGTTTTAATAATGATTACAATCAAATCTAACGTGAAAATAAGTTGACACAAACACTAGGGAGAGACACAAAACAGGAGGGAATAAAATGACCAACAACTACTTTCAAAAATTGCTTAACCTATTTGTAGGCCTGCACATTCACCCATATTACATGGTCGAATGTGCAGGTTCGCCCAAATACATCGTGCGAACCAAGCATTACATAACAATTAAAACTACATTCGCCCCTTTGTCTCTCCTTCGTATGTTTTCTCTCCTTTGCACCTATCAATTTCTTCATTCGCCCATCTATCACCTCCTTCGCCCGTTCGACAATCACCAAAACACATGTTAATGTTAATCCAAAGCATTAGTCGCACAATAATGCATCTACAAACTCCCCCTCGACTATTGCTTGGATTGTTTAAGCCTTCGTTCTTTATCCATTCTCTTGTTCATCAGCTTTATTCGCAATAGTTTCTTCTCTTCCAACGTCATCACCTTTTCAAATACTTGCTTCGGCTTTTTCTTCTTTGCTTCAGGAACCTCTTGAGCTTTAAAAAACTTGCCAAGCTTCTTATCATAGTCGCATCCGGCATTAATATCATGGGCAAAGCACAGAAATACCACACGCTGGTATTTACTTGCTTGTTCAGCATCCTTCACATCGCTTAAAATGGGATTGTAATACAACATAATGATGTCCTCATGTGAACAATTCACCAACCACATGGGATCAAATATGTGTATCTTTTTGAAATTCTTGTCTCCGTCTTTCAACACTATCACAGCTTCTGCAATCTTCCAATCGTAGTACCACCAGATAAAGTCTTTTGCAAAATGTTGAGGAATTTGCAACAATGGAATATGTCTCAACACTTTTGGTGGTTTGTACTTTAGAGTCACCTTGGGCAAACCAGCTATATCATCAATGTTTTTCTTGTGAACAATCCGCTTCGGATACTGAGGTTCAAAAAGATACCACTTCGTCCTGCTTTCTCTTGCCATTTTATCAGCAAAGTAGGCAATCTAATCATTTGACGTTCCAGTCAACTTGTGTCGACAAATATCATGAATAGCCCAGTATGGGAGAGTCTTCAAATCATGAAATCTATCAAAGTAGAGTATCCCCTTCTCCCACTTAACTGCAACACACTTCAACTGCTTTATAAACTTCCAACCCAACGCTTTCCTTTAAACATTTCGTTGTGGAATTTATAAAAGCTACCCTGAATCTCTGCTTTCGGACAATTGGCCTCTTTCTCTTTTAGTTCCCTCAGTAACTCTTTCAAGCTATCGGATTGTCTGATATGCGGTTTATCATGCCCTTTGAACACTTCATCAACAAATTTATCACTCTCCTCTTTTGCAAGTCTCTCGGCTTCATTCAATAGATCATCAGTGAAAGGAGTAAATCCAGAATCCTTGTCTTTCTTAAAATATTCTGGATATTCTTCACTAGTGACATCTTCAACTTCAATATCCTCAAACACAGGTACGTCACGATCATCAGAATGATGTCTATCTTCCTTTTCAGGTAGATCAGGAATCTGGTTATCAGCCAATAGTTCTTCTAACGTTTTCCCAACCTGCTTCGCTAAACCTTCAAAAATCTCTTTTGTCATTGCCGCCGAAACTTCACCATCTTCCAAATCTAGATCATTATACTCTAATTCAAGCACCCTGTCACAAGATTCAAAGATCTCAGAAAATCTGCTGGTCATGTCAATCGTCCAGACTCGATCAGTAAGCATCTGGCGATACATCTGTTTATCATCTTCAGACATAGACTTCAGCTTATCGTTCCAAAAGATCGTATCATCATCCACTGATCCTCCAGGAGCTTTAGAACTAGATTCTCCTCCTTTTCCAGATTCCCTTTTCTCATACTTATATTTGTCTGTATCATCATCATCATTATCATCATCATCATCATCATCATCATCAAATGCAGAGCTGCTATCATCACCAGATACATCATTCGAACCATCATCATCTCCATCATCCTTCTTGCACTTAAACACCCACTTCGTTCCAATCTTCTTTCTTCCCGGGGGCAGATCTGTCAGTGTCCAGACGCCAAGTTTCTGAAACTGCAACAACTCCTCTTGCATTGCTTCCACCCAAGCGTCGTCCAAAAGAGCATCCTTGTAAGTTCGCGGCTCCACCTGCGAAACATAACAAGCAAAAGACCAGTCATTTTGAAAACCAGATTTTTGTATTTTGGCATATAAAGCAAGTTTGCCAAGGTTTTCTGGTGAGTTCGCATTCCTCAATTGTCCTCTTGTCATCACACTGCTACCAGGATCACCAATAACTTGCTCGATCGGGTGAATTCGATGTATCCGAGATTCCGGATAATCGGGTACTTGGACTCTCGTCTGAGTAGTTAGGTTCTCTGCAGAAACCGGATCATTACCCACATTCGATGTTGAAGCACCATTTGTAGTTGGGTTCACTGGTGGTGTCACTGTAGCATGATCTAAGATAGGTTCGCTTGTAACATCATCATCGTCATCTTCTGATTCTGATGAATTCAACGTTGTGGAAGCTTCTTGAAATACTTCTTCTTCAACGACAGGAACATTGGTATCATTAGAAGCTGCTTGAGGATTCACGGTAATCGGACGCACTAACGGTGAAGTCACTGCGTTTTCAACCTCGTAATATAAACGTAGTACAACCTCTTCAACCAAGCTATCTTGGTTGAATGATTCAAAGAAATCTTTGTAATCAAACATCCAGTCTGGACCGCTTCCCTGTAAATTCTGAGTGTACCGTTGTACTTCAACGTTAGCCACTCCTCGACCTGACGAGTTCTTTTGTTGAATACCCGTTTGAGCGGGGTTGCATATCCAACAAAGTATCCTTCCTCAGCCTTCGGTGCGAACTTCTCAGATGGATTAAGCATAGTACAAGGAGCTCCAAATGATTCTAGATACTCTAAATTTGGCTTGCGACGATTCAACATCTCATAAGAAGTTTTGCCAAACTTCTTCACCGTTAAAACATGATTAAGAGTATATCAAGCTGCGTAAATTGCTTCGTTCCAGAACATTACTGGAAGATTTGAGTCTGCAAGCATTGTCCTCGCCGTTTCAATTAGAGTCCTGTTTTTACGTTCGGCGACACCGTTCTGTTGTGGGGTATACGGAGCACTATATTCATGATGAATTCCTTTGTTTTCACAAAGATCATCCATCTGTGCATTTTTAAACTCCGTCCCATTGTCACTCCTAATCCTGTTGATCTTGAGACCATAGATATTTTCCAGACGAGTGAACAGAACTTTCAAGTTGTCAAATGTGTCGCTCTTTCTGTGTAAGCACATCACCCATGAAAATCTTGAATAATCATCAGTCACCACAAGACAGTATAACTCCCCAGCATGACTCTTACGCTTGACCGGTCCAAACAGATCCATGTGCAAACGTTCAAGTGGCAGTTCAACGGAATTAACTTTCTTTGGTCTATGGGATTGTTTGTGCTGCTTACCCTTTTTACAACTTACACACTTGTCATTTAGATGAAAATGTTTGACGTTTATGCCTGTGACAAGTTCATTCTTCACCAATTGATTCATCTTTCTGAGGTGAATGTGTCCCATCCTCCTGTGCCACATAATGGATTCTTTTTCTGTAGCCTTGGAGAGGAAACACGTGACTTGGCCTTGGGTGGTCATTGCCTTTGACATATCGAGAATGTATAGGTTGTTCACTCTCGGCGCCTATAGCATCACCCACTCTTTCGGTAATTCAAACCCCGGCTTGAGTATGTAGCAAGATTTGTCGTCAAAGTACACAGAAAATTGCTTGTCGCATATCTGACTGACACTCAACAGATTGTAATCTATCTGCTTCACATAAGAAATTCTCTCGAAGCTCACAATCCCATTACTCACACTACCCTCCATGGTAATATAGCCTCCTTTGTTCCCGGAAACGCTACATAGCCTCCATTGATATTTCGAATATCGAAAAGTAGCGAAAGATCCCCAGTCATATGGCCGGAAGCTCCACTGTCAACAATCCAAAGACTGCTAACAGGGCCAGCTGAAGCTCCCTGCACATATCAAGTAAAGAAGTTAGATTTTTCGGGGGACCCAAGCCTGTTTGGTCTTGGGTCTTTGAACTGATTGTTTCAAAGAGTCAATTGTCTCACAAACATCTTGGGTTTTATCAACCTCTTGCTTTTCACACAAATCTTTTTCTTTCTCAGATTTCACATTTTGTGAAGTTGAAGCACCCTCAGAACCCTTTGATGACCAAGATTGTTCAGTCCGTTTCTAGATCCGGATCTGAGATTTTGAGGTCTCAGCCGGTTTCTTTACTTCTTCCTTGAACGATACCTTCTTGGTTACCTTCTCTGATTTCACAGAGACAGGTCCAACTACTGGTTTGACATTAGGTTTAGCAGGAACCTTTTTGTTTTCAGCAGTTGCATTCACCAATGGTTTCTTCCATGGTTTCTCAGTGGCTATCCGGTTGCGTCTGTCATAAGTCATCGGACGATTTTCCCTCCAATTGAAATAGTTGTTTTGGTTATTAAAAGGTGCTTGTTGAGGGAAAAACCGTCTGTGTGGATAGCTGTGATTATCAACCGGACAATCATATCTTTGCTTCATCTCCACCTCGTGCCTCTTGTGTCGTACATACGGGCAGTTGGCAAGTAAATGCCCCCTTTGCCCGCACTTAAAACACGCACAGTACTCTTCATAGTTTTCCTGAATGTTCGACTTAGAATAACTAGCAATGGGATATTGATCAACCATACACTGTCTTCTTAAACTCTCAAGAGCGGGGTCCTTTGAGTAAGTCGGCTCAATAAAACTATTTGACTTGTCTGTTGGTTTAACAAATTGTGTAACATTGACCTTTGGGTCTTTAGAATTATCCGAATGAATTTTCTTTAAAATAGCTGGAGGAATATCATTGGTTCGTTCATGTTTCGGAAACCAAATGGTATTTTCCTGCCAGATCTTTTCAATTTTAGAATAATTTGCAAATTGAATTGGATATTCTTCATTGGACATAATCTTATCGGAGCCTTGCATCCGAAAGAAAACTTTCACAGGTTTATCACACGATTCATTTTTCTCATCATTTGATTTTTAAACTTTCTTTTCAACAGACTTAACAACATTCTTTTCAACATTCTTAACCACTTTCTTTTCAGCATTCTTAACAACAGACTTCTCAACTTTCTTATCAACATTCTTTGCTGATTGATTCTTTCTATGAGCATTAGCCATGGGATGGACAATCTGAGATGGTGAAACCGGTTCAGTAGTGATGATGTGATTTTCATCAGGAATATCACTCACTTTTTCAACAACCGTCTCAGACTGTTCATCCTCTTCATCAGAATCATCAGCAGCTACCACACCTTCATTGTTTCCTAGAGCAGGTCTAACATCAGAATATGGGTCTCCGACACTGGATGTGTTGGACTCGTTTTCTGATGTAGAGTCAGATTTGACTAAGCTCTCCGGTGCTATCGCATGCAAATTATGATTTTCGAACAACACCAGAGCTGGGACAGCTTTGTAGTTTGCACTACTCGACTGTGAAGGTTCTTCTATGATGTGGTCAACTACATAAGCAATGTGCTTATAGCTCTCAAGCTTTTTGTTTACTTTCTTGGCAAAGCACTTGATGGTGGCCATTTCCAATTTTGTGTTTTCTAAATCATTGATATAGTTATTTATGGCCATTTGTTTTAACGACAAAGTTTTTTTCAATTCAGAAATATCTTTCTTATATCCATCAAGCACTTTGTTAAACTCTTTTGATTCTTTCTGATACAATTGACAATTGATTTTTGCACTCTCAAGTTGAACCTTGAGTTGCTTATTTTCATCTGTCAATTTATCACAAATTTTGCAATTCTTAACACAAGTTGAATTGGAATTAACAGTAGATTCAGTACTTACCTGCTTAGGAGGTTCTGTCATTGCCATTAGAGCAAAATGAGCTTCCTTCCTAGCGAAAAACTTGGAATAGTCAATTCTAGAGCAAGCATCATCCACCATGCATGATTTCCTTGTCATTAAGAAGTCGGCTTCAGCGAGCAACTGGTCAATGTCATCATCCAGTGAATTAACACTAGATTCAGAGTCAGAATCACTCTCCTCATCAGAATAAGTGGAATCAAACTGTTCTGGAATATCAGCAAAAGTATCCATAACCATTCCAGTCTTCTTCTCAGCACAATCAACATCAACATTCATCTCATCATTCACCTCTTCAATCTTTAACTCACTCATCTTCTCAGACACAATCTCTTCTTCAACCTCCACCGGTTCATCCAAGTTCATCTTCTGTGCCACACAAGCCACATTACCAGCTGAACCTAACTGCATACCAGTCCAATCGAAACCCTCATCCTTCTGTATCACCAAAGCTTGATTTGGGTTTTCAGTTTGGGTTTGTGTGTTTGGTGTAGATATGGGAATGATTGTTAGGTTTGAGTTCTGTTGTGTTTGGCTTTGGTTTTGTGATGTGGATTGCCTAGCATTGTTATTTTGTTGGTTATTTTGGCGGTTTTGATAGTTGTTGTGAGGTTGAAAGCTTGAGATGTTGTTGGAACTTTGGTATGATACTTGGTTTTGGTTTTGAGTTTGACGGTTTTGGTATGTAGAGTTGAATGGATTTCGATTACCTTGTTGTGCTGGCTGTGTGCACTCTCTTTTAAAATGACCTTTTTCATCACAGTTGAAACAAGTTACTTTGGCTTTGTTGAAGCCATAAGTGGTGTTAGGAGAAGTTGAAAGATCCGTTCTCCCGGTCTTCTGAATAAAGTCAGTGGCTCTTCTCATGATGCTTGCAAAAGCCCACTGTATATCCATCAATTCCATCTCTTCCTTGTCGATCTGTGCATAGTCCTCATTGGTCAAATTGTTGTTCCCAATTTGACTAGCAACCAGACCATTGTATGATGCTACCATTGCTGAAACTAATGCTACATGTTGTTGAGCAATCTCAACAGTAACATTGTTTAGATTTAAAGTCTCCAACACAATCGGGCTTTGGTTCGGTTGGCTTTGATTAAGTTGAATTTGGTTCATTTGAGAGTTGTAAGGTTGTTGTTGTTGAGGTTGGCTAGCAGAGTAACACGCTGCTTGTTGCATGGGTGAAAATGGTGGAATATAGGTAGTTGTTGTAGGATATGATGGTGAGGTATATGAAGATGTTTGAGCAAGGGAGTTGATTGGTTGTTTGGGTGGTTCAACGATGTTGGATGCGCACGCGATGTGTGGAGCAACATTGGTAGTAGAACTGGAAGTAGTATGGGAAGAAGATGTACCACCAAGATAAAGTTCCGGATTCTGAGGAATTTGAGCCCTCTTTGCTTTCCTCTTCTCCTCCATCTCTTTGTTCTCCAGTTTCTATATAAACTCATTGATCGTCCAATACTGGTACGCATCCTTCTCTTTCAACACTTCAATATGCTGGTTCCAATACAGTGGCAACGCATCGGCAAACTTGTCCACCAGTTCGGACATAGGTATGCTAATCTCATAGCTTGACAGCTCTGTGAGTAAGTGGCAATACCTTGGAACCAACTCTTTCAAAGTTTCGTTACCCATGTAACTAAAATTCTCAAACTCTTTGCGAAGCTCCTCCATCCTTAGCTTCCTAGTCTTCTCATTCCCATCATGTCTGTTTCTCAACATGTCCCACAGCTGCTTAGAAGTTGTGCAAGAACCAAACTGATGCAGCAAATCTGTGTTGATAGCTTGGGACATGTAACATTACGCATTTATACTTGTACGTTACACGATCATTATTAATAAAACATCAAGTTTCAATATTTTTGTGTGTATTAATTATTTTTGTTACATTTTAGAAGCCCTAATTCCATATATATAATATGTATATATGGATAAACCTTGGATAATTATCAAAAAATGATGCTTGGGCCGGGAATCGAACCCGCGCCCAAGACCGGCCCAACTACACAACACACACTAACCAACTGGGCTAGCCATCATATTTGATTCAAACCAGGCGCGCTATACTTATATCACTTGCTTAAATCGTCACAGTTGACTTGGAAAGTCAACTGTGACACACGACTTGCCATAATCAATCACTTGAACTCGTGATTTGCATATTATTGGTAACACAACACGATTAACGGTCCTTTCTGACTAGGATACACGCTGATTATCATCCAATTAATACCCAATTAACCAATTACGCGTTTGACATTCAATGTTGGTCAACTCATACCATTTCTTCGATACAGTGCTTAGCACTATAAGTTGATCGTTCACGAGCATTCCAAACTCGCCAATACATCTCTCTTAGCCTCCAAATCTTCTTAATTATACTCTGTTTGTTCTTCACGATCGCATTCTTGACTATTTGGTTTGACCAATCAATCTAGCTCGAATCTGCATTGTAAGTGTAATGTTATTAGTGGGTTTTGATCTTCGGCATTCACACATCAATAGCCCTAAGGTTAATTGGGCTATTGATGTGTGAATCAAACTATTGCAGAATCTAGGGCTCGTGATGTTTGATTTGGGGATAAACTAGATTTTGCATAGTGTATTTATTTTAAATGAAACAAAAATAATCACAACCACTGGTCTGGACCAAGTGGTTGTGACTGTTGCTTGCCTCCTGAGCCACCCGGGTTCGAGTTCTGGCAGTGGCGTTTCTTTTTCTTCCTTTTTCATTTTTAAAACAACAAACCTCATATAAATATATATTATACATTTAATCTTATAAATTCGTTTTTAATTATTAAAACCCTTTTATAAATTCTAAAAAATTTATTTTTAACTAATCTGATATAAATGTTCCACCTACAATTTTTAGTTTTCTGAAATTAATTTATTTAATATATATAATAATTAAATCAATTTTATTCTATTATATTTATAAAATTCCATTAAAATATCAAAACAATTTTATAAATTTCCACAAAAATTATTCTAAGTTTGAATAATGATAAAATTTTCTGAAATGATTTTTAATTCTGAAAAATCATTTATTTTATATTTTTAATCAATTTTTGTAGTTTTAATCATAATTAAATCATAATAAATTCAATTTTTAATATTTTTGCACCAAAATTTTATACAATTTATTTCTGAATATTTAGAACAGAAATATAATTTTTAAACTAATAATTCTTTAATTTTAGTATTTTTAAATATTAAAGTTTAATTTTGACAATTAGTAATAAATAGATTTAATATTCTATTTTAAAGAAAATAATTTTATAAAAATTATTTTTATACTTCAAACACATTATTGTGAACATCCTAAATTCAAACTTTATAAAAAGACTTTCATTTATTTAATTATCAAATTTCCCTTTATTTATTAAAACATTTTATTATAAATTCAACAAATGGATATCCCCAAATCGAAACCCTAGAATATACTTGTAGACTAGATAGACTTAGACTTATTTGTTGCCTTATACATAGGGTAATACTTGGCAATCTATTGGGCTACACTCATACTATTCCTCAATACCTAATACTATACCAAGGTGAGTTTACGTAACCATGTTTATGCAATTCTTCATACTTGCAGCATTATACTTAAGCAATTCTACATGCATGTCTAGTTGTAAACTTTAATGCCTCATGAATTAGTCAACAACAGTTTCAACGAGTTTCAACATTACATAATCATTAGCTATGGCCAAGCTGGCGATACTCAATAATAGATCTATTGGATTGACAACCCCACCCGGATACGCGTACCTCCTACATAGGTAGCGTGGGTGATTGTTATCGTTCCAACATATTACTAAGGTGAACCGTAGATGACGGGATGGACCTAAACTAGTCGGAGGTTTGATTATGTCGATTCAACATATTATGCTATTTCATGTAGACTTAAACTTACGATAGACATATGAATTGCTAAACTTTTATACTTAAACTATATGCTTAACATGGATTAGGTATTCTCACCAACTTCTAGTTGACCCCCCCCCCCCATTTTTACAACTCAACAGGAAATAATGATCCGTGAAGACTAGAGTATTTTCATGAAGACAATATGAAGTCTATGCTTGCTTGATTTTGTGATGTATTAGATTTCCACATTAAAACTCATTATGTATTTCTATTTTTGGATATTTGCAATTTAAATTTATTTCATTTAAAATTTGGTTACCATGTGCTACTGTATACTCATTCTTACGTGACACCTCGATGTTTCCGCCATCGGTTGGGGTGTTACAGATTGGTATCAGAGCCTTGGTTATAGGGAATTAGGTTATTAGAAAATAATTTAGACTATAACCTTAGGAACTTAAACAGTACTTGCTTCTCTTACTTGAAACCCTAATTGCTTCCCTAATCTTATCCTTATCCTATACCTTATATAACCCTAAGCCTACATGTGACTACTCTTATTCGTCTGCTGCAATCCTGATCCACCATTAGATTAATAGGACAAAATCCTCAGGTTTAACGTGAACCCCCTTGAGATCTCATCGTAGTTCTAGATTTTAATAACGAACATGTGCAATCTGGAAGGGTGAACGCCTGTATTCTGAGTCTTCTGTCTAGGCTGGCATTGCGCATATATCCCAATCAGACGAGGGACCCGGATGCCTACCTGGGAATTCTCGGGATGAGTGTTCACTTATAGGCTAAAGCATGTCTTCATATGTTATTAGAATTTAGAATCTTTGATAAGTCAACGTTTTCGTTTATTCGTTTTAATTAATGAATAAATTATTACATTCCTTATATAATCTCATTCATTTCATTGTGTCTATTACAGATCATGCCTCCACGTCGCAGCACTCGCAACAGCAATGGTGAGAACCACGAAGAAGGTGGTGACAACCATAACCATAACCAAGGTCCTAACCACAACAACAATGGTGTCGATGCCCAACTGGCTGCGATCATTTCTCAACAAATGGCGCAGAAATCGCATCTCTGGTTCCCAATTTGCTAGCACAAGTCATCCAAATGAACGGTAACGGTAACGGGAACGGTAACGGCAACGGGAACGGGAACGGCAATGGTAATGGAAATGGAAACCACAACGGGAATGGAAATGGTCTCCCAGCCTGCACCCTTAAGCATTTCAATTCTTGTAACCCTCCAAAGTTTAGTGGTGAAGAAGGAGCTACAGGACTCCTCCAATGGTTTGAGGGTATTGAGAATACCTTCATCAACAGTGAATGCCCCGACAACTTCAAGGTTCGTTACGCCATGAGTGTTCTCCACAAACGAGCACTCACTTGGTGGAATGAAGAAAAGCGCACTCGTGGGGCCGAGGTTGCTCTTGCTATGACATGGGACCAAGTCAAGGAGGTCATGAAGGAAGAGTTTTGTCCTCGCAACGAGGTTAAGAAGCTTGAAGATGAGTTCCACACCCTAGCTCAAGATAGTGGGCAAAACCTTGCCTACAACACCCGCTTTCACGAGCTTAGCTTATTGTTGCCTCACAAAGTCACTCCCCTGCCAGTAGCCATCGAGAAGTACATCGGTGGTCTGCCCATGCAAATCCAGGACACCGTTTGGGGAAGGAATCCTGCAACTTTGGAAGAGGCCAAACGTCTAGCGGCCACTCTTACTGATAATCACGTGAAGAACGGTACTCTCTTCCGCATGGGCACTAAGAAGACGGTTGCCAAAGACACTCCACAGCCCGCAATTGAAGTCAAGCCTGAGACCTCAAGCAACAAAAAGCGCAAGGCTAGAAACTACATGGTTGCTACCACTCCACCTACTGCCCAAAACCCAGCCAAGAAGCCATATGGCGGGACTCACCCTCTTTGCAACACTTGTCAATACCATTATCTTCCTGGTAGACCGTGCCGCCAGTGTAATAACTGTAAGCGTTATGGACACTACACCAACGCCTGTCAAGCCCCTGCTGCCCAAAACAACCAAAACAACCCAGCCAGAAACAACCCAGCTCCCAACCAACAAAACAACAGGCCTGCTCGTGGTCAATGCTACGAGTGTGGCAGCCCTGATCACTACATCAACAATTGCCCTAATCGTAACCAGAACCAAAACCGCAACCAAAACCAAAACCAGAACCGCAACCAGAACCAAGGTGCTCGAGGTCGCGCCTACAATCTCAATGCTAACCAAGCTCGTGACAACAACGAAGTGGTGAATGGTACGTTCCTCATTAATAACCACTATGCATCCATATTATTTGATTCGGGAGCTGATAAGTCATTTGTGTCACTGAAGTTTGAACCTTTACTTAACTTACCCCACACTAATCTAGAGGAACCTTTAGTGGTAGAGATAGCTAATGGGAAGTCTATTTCGATCGACTCTATTATTCGTAACTGCTTGTTGAACCTCGACGATCATACCTTCTCTATCGATCTCATCCCCATGCATCTTGGAAGTTTTGATGTTATAGTAAGCATGGACTGGTTGTCAACCCATCGTGCCGAAATTCTGTGCTTTGAGAAAGTCATACGCATTCCTCTCGAATCTGGTGAGATTTTGAAGATCTATGGTGAGAAACCCTGTGGCGAGCTTAAGCTCATGTCTTGTACTACTGCCCAAAAGTACTTACGAAAGGGGTATACAGCCTTCTTAGCTAACGTGATAGAGAAGAAGGACAAAGGCAAAAGTATCCAAGACATTCCTATTATTCGAGACTATCCTGAAGTCTTCCCAGAGGATTTACCTGGTTTGCCTCCTGCTCGACAAGTGGAATTTAGAATTGATCTTGTTCCTGGTGCTAATCCTGTCGCCAAAGCTCCTTATCGTCTTGCACCCTCTGAGATGCAAGAACTTGCCAGTCAATTACAGGAACTTTCTGATAAAGGGTTCATTCGCCCTAGTTCTTCTCCATGGGGAGCCCCTGTCTTGTTCGTTAAAAAGAAGGATGGTTCTCTTAGAATGTGTATTGACTACCGTGAACTCAACAAACTCACCATCAAGAATCGTTATCCACTGCCTAGGATTGACGATCTCTTCGATCAACTTCAAGGAGCAACCCACTTCTCGATGATTGATCTCCGTTCTGGTTATCATCAGCTTAGAGTCCACGATGAAGATATTCCCAAGACAGCTTTTCGCACACGTTACGGTCACTACGAATTCATGGTTATGCCTTTTGGATTGACCAACACTCCCGCAGTATTTATGGATTTGATGAATCGGGTTTGTAGACCCTACCTCGACAAACTCGTGATCGTTTTCATCGATGATATTTTGATTTACTCTAAATCAAAATCCGATCACGAGCAACATCTTCACTCCATCTTGGGTCTCCTAAAGAAAGAACAACTGTATGCCAAGTTCTCGAAATGTGAATTTTGGCTTAAGGAAGTTCAATTTTTGGGACATGTCATTGATATGAACGGAATTCATGTTGATCCCGCAAAGATCGAAGCTGTGAAAAATTGGAGTGTTCCTAAAACTCCAACTGAGGTCCGTTCTTTCCTTGGTTAGGCTGGTTATTATCGTCGATTCATCGCCAATTTCTCCAAGATCGTTGTTCCTCTCACTACCTTAACTCACAAGGGTAAACCCTATGAGTGGGGACCAAAGCAAGAGGAAGCATTTGAAACTCTTAAGCTGAAACTCTGTGAAGCTCCTATCTTGTCTCTACCTGATGGTAATGATGATTTCATGGTCTATTGTGATGCATCGAACCAAGGTCTTGGTTGTGTTCTCATGCAACGAGGAAAGGTTATTGCTTATGCGTCTAGACAGCTCAAGACTCACGAAAAGAATTATACCACCCATGATCTTGAATTGGGCGCTGTTGTCTTTGCTCTCAAGATTTCGAGACATTATCTTTATGGGACCAAATGTGTGGTGTTCACGGACCACAAAAGTCTCCAACATGTCTTCGACCAGAAGAATCCTAACATGAGACAACGACGTTGGGTTGAGTTACTTAACGACTATGATTGCAAAATTCGCTACCATCCTGGCAAGGCAAATGTTGTGGCTGACGCACTTAGTCGTAAAGAGGGTATCAAACTTCAATGTGCGAGAGTTCGTACTGATCTTCAGGATCGCATTCTCCAGGCTCAACATACATCAGTCACCCAAGGTAACATGTACGATGAAATGTCTTGTGGTGCTGAAACTCAACTTGAAACCAAACCTGATGGTCTTCTCTATTTTCTTAATCTACTGTGGATTCCCGACCGTGATGATCTTCGTACTTTCCTCATGAACGAGGCTCATAAGTCTCATTATTCTATTCATCCTGGAGCTGACAAGATGTACCAAGATCTCCGTTATTCTTATTGGTGGCCTGGTATGAAGAAAGACATTGCTCTTTTCGTTGCAAAATGCCTCACTTGTTCAAAGGTCAAGGCTGAACATCAACGACCATCTGGTATGCTTGAACAACCAGAGATTCCTGTATGGAAATGGGAGAGCATAGCTATGGACTTCATCACCAAACTCCCTCGTACACCCAAAGGTTTTGACAGTATTTGGGTAATCGTCGATCGTTTGACCAAGTCAGCCCACTTCTTACCTATTCGTGAGAAGTATTCTGTAGAAAGGTTGGCAAAGATGTACGTAAGTGAAATCGTATGTCGTCATGGTATACCTTTGGACATTATCTCTGATCGCGATGGTCGTTTCACCGCTCACTTTTGGGATTCTCTGCAAGATGCTTTGGGTACCAAGGTGAACCTGAGTACTGCTTATCACCCTCAAACAGATGGTCAGACGGAACGGACCATCCAGACACTTGAGGATATGCTTAGGGCATGTATCATCTATTTTGGTGGCGCATGGGATTCTCATCTTCCTTTGGTTGAGTTTTCTTACAACAACAGTTATCACGCCAGCATTAACATGGCTCCTTTCGAGGCACTCTATGGTCGCAAATGTCGTTCACCTGTCTGTTGGACTGAGGTTGGTGAAGCTCGCATCACTGGACCCGAACTAATCCAGGAAACCAAAGACAAAATTCAACTCATTCAGTATAATCTTCTCAAGGCTATAAGTCGTCAGAAGAGTTATGCTGATAAACGTCGTAAACCCTTGGAATTTCAAGTTGGGGACCTTGTACTACTTAAGGTATCCCCTTGGAACGGAGTAATTCATTTCGGTAGAAAGGGAAAACCAGCTCCTCGATACGTAGGCCCCTTCAAAATTCTTGACAGAGTTGGAAAAGTGGATTACAAACTTGATCTTCCACCTGAGCTAAGCAATGTTCACCCGACCTTCCATGTTTCGAATCTCAAGAAATGCTTAGCAGATGAGAACCTTCATGTTCCTCTTGAGGATGTGCAAATTGATGAAAGCATGCACATTATCGAGAAACCCGTTGAGATTGTTGATACTGGAGTCAAGAAACTCAAGCGCAGTCGCATTCCGATCGTTAAGGTTCGTTGGGAATCTAAACGAGGCCCAGAGTTCACTTGGGAACGTAAAGACCAGATGAAGTCGAAGTATCCACATCTTTTTCCACCAGACTCTCCAACTCCAACTTCGAGAAGAAGTTCCTAAAAGTAGGGGAGACTGTAACATTACGCATTTATACTTGTACGTTACACGATCATTATTAATAAAACGTCAAGTTTCAATATTTTTGTGTGTATTAATTATTTTTGTTACATTTTAGAAGCCCTAATTCCATATATGTAACATTACGCATTTAATAATTATACGCGTATGACTTCAATGCTTAGTCAAACATACCAATTTGATCATTGAGACACCCACACTATAAATTGATCGTCCCCAAGGCTAAACAACTCGCTCATAAACTTCACTCAAACCTCAATCTTCTTCAATTCTGTCTGTGCATCATCATACGATCAAACAGTTGACTTTTATCTTTGACCCGACAATCAAACACGAATCAACGTTGTAAGTTAAATTTTTTTGTGGGTTTTGATCACCGGCGTTCACACATCAAAAGCCCTAACATCAATTAGGCCAATGATGTGTGAATCATGTTATTGCAGAATTTAGGGTTCGTGTAAACGATTTGGGGATAAACTGGTTTTCCACTGTGTATTTATTAAATTTTGAACGCGTTTCATCACAACCACTGGCCTAGGCCAAGTGGTTGTGACTAAGGCATGCAACCTCAGCCACCCGGGTTCGAGTCCCGGCTGTGGCTTTGGTTTCTTTTCTTTTTCATTTTTTAAACAACAAAGCTTTATATATATATATATATATTATACATTTAAAATTTATAAATTCATTTTTTAAATATTAAAACCTTTCTATAAATTCTAAAAAAATTATATTTTTCAAATCTGAGTTAAAGGTTTTATTTACAATTTTTAGTTTTCTAAAATTAATTGATTTAATATTTATAATAATTAAATCAATTTTATACTATTATATTTATAAAAATCCATCAAAATATCAAAACAATTTTATTAAATTCTACAAAAATTATCCCATGTTTATACAATGTTAAACTTTATTGAAATAATTTTTAATTCAGAAAAATCATTTATTTTATATTTTTAATCAATTTTTGTTAGATTTAATCATAATTAAATCATAATAAATTCAATTTTTATTATTTTTACACCAAAATTTTATACAATTTATTTTTAAATATTTAGAACAGAAATATGATTTTTAAAATAGAAATTCTTTAATTTTAGTATTTTTGAATATTAAAGTTAAATTTTGATAATTTGTAATAAATAGATTTAAAAATCTATTTTATAGGAAATAATTTTATAAAAATTATTTTTGTACTTCAAACACATTATTGTGATCATCCTAAATTTAAATTTCATAAAAAGATTTTTGGTTATTTATTTACTAATATTCCCTCATTTATTAAACAATTTTCATATTAATCAAACAAGCATTTATCCCCAATTCGAAGCCCTAGAACTTATACATTTGTAGACTTGATAGACTTAGACATATTTATTACCTCATTATAGGGTGATACTTGATACATTTGGGCAACACACTATTTTCAACAGATATAACATTTTACCAAGGTGAGTTTTACATAGCCCCTTTTCTATTTATCACCACTTTTGGGGTGAAACAAGTTACAACAATATTTATGCAATTCAATCATCAATGTGTCTATGTGTATTTCTATGTTGCATTATGTCTTGAACATGACTAGGGTAAGCACAATTCTAGCATAAACATTCATCAGCCAAACGGTATACATTGATAGATCTATTGGACTGACAATCCCACCCGGATACGTGCCTCCTACAAAGGTTACGTGGGTGTTTGTTACTGCAATTTAAACGAGTGAACCATGAGCGTATGGGATGTACCACAATTACAACAGTCAACAAAGTTGATTATGCACTCGATTTACTTCTAGTATGTTTTCGCATATGGACTAGATTGCCATGACACATGAATTGCACAACAATTTTATTCTATTATCAAAACCTATGTAATTCTCACCAACTTTTGTTGACCCAAAACATTTTCAACTTAACATGTTTCAAATTCTATTTGCTTGAAGATTTGATTTGATGCTTGAAGATATGTGTATAGTTTTGTTCAATTTGATGTACAAAATTCTAGAACAATTGAATGTAATTCATTTAAATCATTTAATGAAATTTATTATTCACCATGAGCTACTGAACAATCATCAATACGTGACATCCCGATGTTTCCGCCATCGGTTGGGGTGTTACAGATTGGTATCAGAGCCATGGTTATAGGGAATTAGGTTATTAGAGAAATAATCTAGTCTATAACCATAGGATTTAACCAGTACTTGCTTCTTTTGCTTGCTATTCTTTATCTCCCTCCTACTTCTTATCCCTACTTTCATTCCTACAAGAAGGTTGCTCTCCATCAGTGGATCTACTCTTAGACTAATAGGACAAAATCCTCAGGTTTAACCTGAACTACCTTGAGATCTCGTCGAAGTTCTAGATTTTAATAACGAACACGTGCAATCTGGAAGGGTGAACGCCTGTATTCTGAGTCTTCTGTCTAGGCTGGCATTGCGCATATATCCCAATCAGACGAGGGACCCGGATGCCTACCTGGGAATTCTCGGGATGAGTGTTCACTTATAGGCTAAAGCATGTCTTCATATGTTATTAGAATTTAGAATCTTTGATAAGTCAACGTTTTCGTTTATTCGTTTTAATGAATAAATGATTACACTCCTTATATAATCTCATTCATTTCACTGTGTCTCTTACAGATCATGCTTCCACGTCGCAGTACTCGTCTTAACAGTGGTGAAAATCATGATGAAGGAAGTAACAATCACAACCACAACCACGATACTAACAACAACAACAACAATGGTGTCGATGCCCAACTGGCTGCAATCATTTCTCAACAAATGGCGCAGCAAATCGCAACTCTGGTTCCCAACTTACTAGCTCAAGTCATCCAGTTGAACGGCAACGGGAACGGCAACGGCAACGGGAATGGACACCACAACGAGAATGGACTTCCAGCCTGTACCCTTAAGCACTTTAATTCTTGCAATCCCCCAAAGTTCAGTAGAGAAGAAGGAGCTACAGGACTCCTACAATGGTTTGAGGGTATTGAGAATACCTTCATCAACAGTGAGTGCCCCAACAATTTTAAAGTCCGTTATGCCATGAGTGTTCTTCACAAACGAGCACTCACTTGGTGGAATGAAGAAAAACGCACTCGCGGAGCTGAAGCTGCACTAGCCTTAACTTGGGATCAAGCTAAAGACATTATGAAGGCAGAGTTCTGTCCTCGTAATGAAATTAAGAAGCTGGAAGATGAATTTCATGATCTTGCTCAAGACAGTGGGGAAAACCTTGCTTACAACACTCGTTTTCACGAACTTAGCTTACTGCTACCCCACAAAGTCACCCCTTTGCCCATTGCGATCGAAAAATACATTGGTGGCTTACCGATGCAGATTCAAGACACGGTGTGGGGAAGGAACCCTGCTACTTTAGAGGAAGCAAAGCGTTTGGCTGCCACCCTAACAGATAACCATGTGAAGGCAGGAACCCTGACTCGTAAAGGAGAAAAGAAAAAGGATACTTCCCAACCTGCCGTTGAAATCAAAACTGAGGCCTCAACCAACGGGAAGAACAAGGTCAGGAATTTTGCAATAGATACCACTGCCCCACCCAACAAGAAACAATACAATGGGAAGCTACCTAAGTGTGACACCTGCCAGTATCACCACCCAACTCAAGTTCCCTGCCGACAGTGCACCAATTGTCAAAGATATGGGCATCTTGCAGATGCTTGTCGAATCCCTGCTACAAACGCTCTCGATGCTCCAAATAACCCCGCTTGAGACCCTCCAGTTACTTAACAGCAAACCCTACCATTTGAATAATGTCTACTTTCTCTTTATTTCCATGTATTGCCACTTTTTGATTCAAATAATAAATCCAAGTATTATCATAACATTTGTGTGCATGCTTGTTTGAATGTGAACTAATCTTATACGTGCTTACTTGTACATCAATTAGTTGACTACCAAACAACCTACTTAACGATTGGTAGAGGTCATCATGTCTATCCAACAGTCGGGAGAGGCCTTACCACCTGCTCAACGACTGGTGGGGACTATCAGACCTGCTCAACAATCGGTAAAGTCATAAAAGGACACAAAACCCTAATGTAAGGTAAATTGGTAATTACGGTCCGGAACGTAATCATGAATTTACAGGTACGTTAAGGTAGTGTGAAATTTTATCAAGGTTTTCGGTAGTCGACCAATTGTAAACCTAGTGCTCCTCTTAACTTCGGGACGAAGTTCCTAAAAGTAGGGGAGACTGTAACATTACGCATTTAATAATTATACGTTACCAATAATTTGGATTTAAACGACTAGTTTTATTATTATTTATTTTGTTGCATTTTATATATTTATATATATATTTATATATATACAAAGATTTATAATAATAATAATAATAATAATAATAATAATAATAATAATAATAATAATAATAATTATAACATATACTAGATAATTTGAGTTGTGATTTGCTTACCCAAAACTCGTAGCCCATTTACCCAAGCCATCCCAGCCCAAACCCTATACCAGAAGCCCACAACCAAGGCCCAACCCCCCTCCCCTTGTGTCTGTTTTAAAATAAATAAAAAAATAATAGTCCCAGCCGGGTATCGAACCGGGGACCCTTCATACACACCAACACGTACCAACCAGCTGCTCTAACCATCATATCTGATTAAACCCCGGCACTAATTAAACTTATACGCGTTTTAAACCTTCCAGATTGACTTAGGAAAGTCAACTGGGTGAACGCGTTTGTTAATCAATCAAGATCAATTCATGATTGATCTAATTTTGGCAAACTTATGGGATTATCGGCCTCTTATGACTATGCTACACGTCAATTACAGACCAATTGTCCATCAAATTAATAATTATACGCGTATGACTTCAATGCTTAGTCAAACATACCAATTTGATCATTGAGACACCCACACTATAAATTGATCGTCCCCAAGGCTTAACAACTCGCTCATAAACTTCTCTCAAACCTCAATCTTCTTCAATTCTGTCTGTGCATCATCATACGATCAAACAGTTGACTTTTATCTTTGACCCGACAATCAAACACGAATCAACGTTGTAAGTTAAATTTTTTTGTGGGTTTTGATCACCGGCGTTCACACATCAAAAGCCCTAACATCAATTAGCCCAATGATGTGTGAATCATGTTATTGCAGAATTTAGGGTTCGTGTAAACGATTTGGGGATAAACTGGTTTTCCACTGTGTATTTATTAAATTTTGAACGCGTTTCATCACAACCACTGGCCTAGGCCAAGTGGTTGTGACTAAGGCATGCAACCTCAGCCACCCGGGTTCGAGTCCCGGCTGTGGCTTTGGTTTCTTTTCTTTTTCATTTTTTAAACAACAAAGCTTTATATATATATATATATTATACATTTAAAATTTATAAATTCATTTTTTAAATATTAAAACCTTTCTGTAAATTCTAAAAAAATTATATTTTTCAAATCTGAGTTAAAGGTTTTATTTACAATTTTTAGTTTTCTAAAATTAATTGATTTAATATTTATAATAATTAAATCAATTTTATACTATTATATTTATAAAAATCCATCAAAATATCAAAACAATTTTATTAAATTCTACAAAAATTATCCCATGTTTATACAATGTTAAACTTTATTGAAATAATTTTTAATTCAGAAAAATCATTTATTTTATATTTTTAATCAATTTTTGTTAGATTTAATCATAATTAAATCATAATAAATTCAATTTTTATTATTTTTACACCAAAATTTTATACAATTTATTTTTAAATATTTAGAACAGAAATATGATTTTTAAAATAGAAATTCTTTAATTTTAGTATTTTTGAATATTAAAGTTAAATTTTGACAATTTGTAATAAATAGATTTAAAAATCTATTTTATAGGAAATAATTTTATAAAAATTATTTTTGTACTTCAAACACATTATTGTGATCATCCTAAATTTAAATTTCATAAAAAGATTTTTGGTTATTTATTTACTAATATTCCCTCATTTATTAAACAATTTTCATATTAATCAAACAAGCATTTATCCCCAATTCGAAGCCCTAGAACTTATACATTTGTAGACTTGATAGACTTAGACATATTTATTACCTCATTATAGGGTGATACTTGATACATTTGGGCAACACACTATTTTCAACAGATATAACATTTTACCAAGGTGAGTTTTACATAGCCCCTTTTCCTATTTATCACCACTTTTGGGGTGAAACATGTTACAACAATATTTATGCAATTCAATCATCAATGTGTCTATGTGTATTTCTATGTTGCATTATGTCTTGAACATGACTAGGGTAAGCACAATTCTAGCATAAACATTCATCAGCCAAACGGTATACATTGATAGATCTATTGGACTGACAATCCCACCCGGATACGTGCCTCCTACAAAGGTTACGTGGGTGTTTGTTACTGCAATTTAAACGAGTGAACCATGAGCGTATGGGATGTACCACAATTTCAACAGTCAACAAGTTTGATTATGCACTCGATTTACTTCTAGTATGTTTTCGCATATGGACTAGATTGCCATGACACATGAATTGCACAACAATTTTATTCTATTATCAAAACCTATGTAATTCTCACCAACTTTTGTTGACCCAAAACATTTTCAACTTAACATGTTTCAGGTTCTATTTGCTTGAAGATTTGATTTGATGCTTGAAGATATGTGTATAGTTTTGTTCAATTTGATGTACAAAATTCTAGAACAATTGAATGTAATTCATTTAAATCATTTAATGAAATTTATTATTCACCATGAGGTACTGAACAATCATCAATACGTGACATCCCGATGTTTCCGCCATCGGTTGGGGTGTTACAATATATATAATACGTATATATGGATAAACCTTGAATAATTATCAAAAAAAATGATGCTTGGGCCGGGAATCGAACCCGCGCCCAAGACCGGCCCAACTACACAACACACACTAACCAACTGGGCTAGCCATCGTATTTGATTCAAACCAGGCGCGCTATACTTATATCACTACACGACTTGCCATAATCATTCACTTGAACTCGTGATTTGCATATTATTGGTAACACAACATGATTACCGGTCCTTTCTGACTAGGATACACGCTGATTATCATCCAATTAATACCCAATTAACCAATTACGCGTTTGACATTCAATGTTGGTCAACTCATACCATTTCTTCGATCCAGTGCTTAGCACTATAAATTGATCGTTCACGAGCATTCCCAACTCGCCAATACATCTCTCTTAACCTCCAAATCTTCTTAATTATACTCTGTTTGTTCTTCACGATCGCATTCTTGACTATTTGGTTTGACCAATCAATCGAGCTCGAATCTGCATTGTAAGTGTAATGTTATTAGTGGGTTTTGATCTTCGGCATTCACACATCAATAGCCCTAAGGTTAATTGGGCTATTGATGTGTGAATCAAACTATTGCAGAATCTAGGGCTCGTGATGTTTGATTTGGGGATAAACTCGATTTTGCATAGTGTATTTATTTTAAATGAAACAGAAATAATCACAACCACTGGTCTGGACCAAGTGGTTGTGATTGTTGCTTGCCTCCTGAGCCACCCGGGTTCGAGTCCCGCCAGTAGCGTTTCTTTTTCTTCCTTCTTCATTTTTAAAACAACAAACCTCATATAAATATATATTATACATTTAATCTTATAAATTCGTTTTTAATTATTAAAACCCTTTTATAAATTCTAAAAAATTTATTTTTAACTAATCTGATATAAATGTTCCACCTACAATTTTTAGTTTTCTGAAATTAATTAATTTAATATATATAATAATTAAATCAATTTTATTCTATTATATTTATAAAATTCCATTATAAAATATCAAAACAATTTTATATATTTCCACAAAAATTATTCTAAGTTTGAATAATGATAAACTTTTCTGAAATGATTTTTAATTCTGAAAAATCATTTATTTTATATTTTTAATCAATTTTTGTAGTTTTAATCATAATTAAATCATAATAAATTCAATTTTTAATATTTTTGCACCAAAATTTTATACAACTTATTTCTGAATATTTAGAACAGAAATATAATTTTTAAACTAATAATTCTTTAATTTTAGTATTTTTAAATATTAAAGTTAAATTTTGACAATTAGTAATAAATAGATTTAATATTCTATTTTAAAGAAAATAATTTTATAAAAATTATTTTTATACTTCAAACACATTATTGTGAACATCCTAAATTCAAACTTTATAAAAAGACTTTCATTTATTTAATTATCAAATTTCCCTTTATTTATTAAAACATTTTATTATAAATTCAACAAATGGATATCCCCAAATCGAAACCCTAGAATATACTTGTAGACTAGATAGACTTAGACTTATTTGTTGCCTTATACATAGGGTAATACTTGGCAATATATTGGGCTACACTCATACTATTCCTCAATACCTAATACTATACCAAGGTGAGTTTACATAACCATGTTTATGCAATTCTTCATACTTGCAACATTATACTTAAGCAATTCTACATGCATGTCTAGTTGTAAACTTTAATGCCTCATGAATTAGTCAACAACAGTTTCAACGAGTTTCAATATTACATAATCATTAGCTATGGCCAAGCCGGCGATACTCAATAATAGATCTATTGGATTGACAATCCCACCCGGATACGCGTACCTCCTACATAGGTAGCGTGGGTGATTGTTATCGTTCCAACATATTACTAAGGTGAACCGTAGATGACGGGATGGACCTAAACTAGTCGGAGGTTTGATTATGTCGATTCAACATATTATGCTATTTCATGTAGACTTAAACTTACGATAGACATATGAATTGCTAAACTTTTATACTTAAACTATATGCTTAACATGGATTATGTATTCTCACCAACTTCTAGTTGACCCCCCCATTTTTACAACTCAACAGGAAATAATGATGCGTGAAGACTAGAGTATTTTCATGAAGACAATATGAAGTCTATGCTTGCTTGATTTTGTGATGTATTAGATTTCCACATTAAAACTCATTATGTATTTCTATTTTTGGATATTTTCAATTTAAATTTATTTCATTTAAAATTTGGTTACCATGTGCTACTGTATACTCATTCTTACGTGACACCTCGATGTTTCCGCCATCGGTTGGGGTGTTACAGGATAATTGAGAAAACGCCTTTTTCTCAATAGCAAACCTTTTCTTCTCATCGTCTGCTAGATTCTCCAAAGGAGTAGGCTCTCCAGTGTTCTCCAAGATCGGAGCAACATAGCCTTTCGCAATCATTTGCCATGCCTCAGTTCCCTCTAAACCCATACCCTCCAAATGGATCTTGAATTTAGTCTTCCACGTGTTGTAGTCGACCATCTCTATAAGCTTAGGTGGTCGGTTTCCACTTCCAGATGACAAGTCTTGAATAAGCGTTGATATGGCATTGGTCGTCTATGTGTGAACCGCTGCTGCTGCTACTCCCCAATAGTCGCCAATCGGTTGCGGTTGTGGTTGCGCAACATGTTGAGGAATAGAACTAGTCATAGCCATATAGTTGATAGGTTGTGATGGTTGACTAGACTTTTGGGCAGCAACCGACCAAGGGTCCATGGTTGTCTGCTGTTGTGGTGTCGTGTTCGGTCATGGTGTAGTCAGAAAGTTCCACATCTTGATCTGAAAATGTTTAAACACGAAAAGATTAGAAAAGTTTAAAACAGTTTTCTCCTTCGTATGAATCGAGAGGTCGAATGAGAGAAAATGTTCTCCTTCGACCGTTTTCAAAGATACGAATGAAAGATATAACAAACACAAATCTCTTTCGACCGTATGAATTTCTCCTTCGACTGTTCGAATGGTCGAATGAAACAAGTATGGACGAATGAACACCAATACACTAACAAACTCTAGGTTCGACCACTTAAAACACCACCTTCGACCAAAAATCCTTTGGTTCGACCGTTTAACACACACGTTCGCCCATTTCTCCCTAGGTTCGACCCTGCACTTTCAAAAATGGTTATTCTTTGAAAATCAGTTGATTTTGATCAAAATTTTCAAAAGTTGAAAGAATTTGATGATTTTAATCTGGTTTTGATTCGGATTTGATTTGGAACAAGTTTATCAAAGAGAATTATCCATTTTATCCATGAAAACAAGCTCTAATCAATCAATTTATCACCAATTCAATGTTATCAATGAAAACAGAAAGTTTTTTTTATAAAAATAGGGTCCAAATCTGCTGTAAAATTATCAAATTGTGGTTGTTTGATCCATAATGGCTCTGATACCACTTTGTAAGCGCTTAGGATCGTCAAATCTACAAAGAGATTGATCAAACAAGTTTGATTCAGGTGCGGAATCCCCGAATCAATCACAATAATGATAATCAAACAATCAAAACACAGAAATCATCTTTCAAAGGTTTTTCTCATTCATAAACAACTCAAATTACACGTTTTAATAATGATTACAATCAAATCTAACGTGAAAATAAGTTGACACAAACACTAGGGAGAGACACAAAACAGGAGGGAATAAAATGACCAACAACTACTTTCAAAAATTGCTTAACCTATTTATAGGCCTGCACATTCGCCCATATTACATGGTCGAATGTGCAGGTTCACCCAAATACATCGTGCGAACCAAGCATTACATAACAATTAAAACTACATTCGCCCCTTTGTCTCTCCTTCGTATGTTTTCTCTCCTTCGCACCTATCAATTTCTTCATTCGCCCATCAATCACCTCCTTCGCCCGTTCGAAAATCACCAAAACACATGTTAATGTTAATCCAAAGCATTAGTCGCACAATAATGCATCTACATAAGAAGCTCGAACCTGTCTTCTGTCTTGAATCTCTTCCTTCAACCTAAACTGTCTTCCTTCGACCATCCATAAAGTCACCTTCGACCTCTCGTAAAACATCGAAACACTTTATTTCATCAATCCAAAGCATTAGTCGCAATTATGCATCTACAAACTCCCCCTCGACTATTGCTTGGATTATTGGCGTTTGTAATCGAGTGACTTGTTCATCAGCTTGATACGTAAATTTCTCTTCTGCTCTTTCGTCATCACTGGTTCAAAAGTTGGTTTTGTTTTCTTCTTCACTTCACGAATCTTTACAAACATTCCTAATTTCCAGTCATAATCACAACCTGTATTGACATCCCACGCGAAACACAAGCAAACCCCACGATGGTATTTCAACGCTTGTTCACGATCTTTCTCCTCACAATATATCGGATTGTAATACAACATGATTATATCCTCATACGAACAATTAATCAACTACATAGGGTCAAAGATATGAATCTTCTTATATTCTCCCCTTTTGTCCTTCAATAACATGACAATATCTTGGAATCAATTCCTTCAAAGTCTCATTCCCAACATAACTAAAGTTTTCAAATTCTTTCTTTAGTTCTTCCACCTTCAATCTCCTTGTCTTATAATTCCCACCGTGTCTGTTCTTCAACATATCCCAAAGATGCTTTGATGTGGTACACGATCCAAACTGATGAAGTAGATCGATAGTCAAGGTTTGAGATAGTTGTGAGAACGCCTTCTTCTCGATTGCAAATTTCTTCTTCTTCTCATCTTCAGATAAACCATCAAGTGGAATCGGTTCACCTGATTCTCCAAACATGGAGCAACATATCCTTTAGCAATCATCTGCCACGCCTCAGTTCCTTCCAATCCCATACCTTTAAGATGTATCTTGAACTTCTTTTTTCAGCTTTTGAGGGCGATTTCCACTACCTGAAGACAAATTATTGATTAGTGTGGAAATAGCATTAGTAGTTTGAGATTATACCGCTGCTGCTGCAATGCCCCAATAATCAGTCGTCGGTTGCTGTGGAGGTTGAGTAACAAGTGGTACCGAACTACTCACAGCAAGATAGTTAATCAGTTCAGATGCCTGAGTGTTCGTCTTCTAAGAAGCTACAGCCCATGGATTCATCAGAACGTGCTGTTGCTGTGTTGTTGCTAGCCTTGGTGTCATAGGAAATCCCCACATGTTGTCCATAATGTCCAAAATGCAAACACTTAGAAAAATTTCCTAAAAACTGCTTCGTTCGACCTTTGATGTGTGCACGTGGGTTCAAAGGTAGGAAATCCTGGGTTCGACCTCCAATATCAGACTCGAATGTATATAAGTAACACACAAGACTCACTTTCGACCGCTATGCACCTTCTTTCGACCTCCCGATTGGTCGAAGGAACAACACTTGGTCGAATGTATAAACAACACACAAACAAAGTTTTGGTTCGACCTAAAAATATCAGATTCGACCTAAAATGACCTTGGTTCGACCAAAAACTCACATGTTAGACCTAACTCTCTCTAGTTAGACCTGACCTATTTGAAAAATGGCAATTCTTTGAAAATCAGTTAATTTGATCCAAATTTTTCAAAAATTTATGGATTTTGATGATCTTAATCAGGTTTTGCTCGGAATTGAATGTAGATCAACTTTAGTGAATGAAACTTTTGATTTTAACCGTGAAATCTAATCCAAATCAATCAATTTCCATTTAAAACTCAATGTTCTATCAAAACAGAAAATATTTGGCTACTTTTGGATCAAATTCAGTTCAAAACATATCAAATTGTAGTTGTATGATCTCGTAGTCTCTGATACCACTTTGTAGATGGATCGGTTTTGGCAAAAACATTTAGGTGATCATACAAGTCTAACAAATCCAGGTTCGGAATCCCTAGATTGTTTACAATATGATATGAATCGAATCAAACACACAAAAGTACCTTTTTATCTTTGTAGACGGATCGGTTTTGTAAAAAACGTTTGTGTGATCATACAAGTCTAACAAATCCAGGTGCAGAATCCCTAGATTGTTTACAATATGATATGAATCGAATCAAACACACAAAAGTACCTTTTCAATCATCATTTCTATTAATGACTTGATAAAAGATCTTTACAATTGAGTTTACAAGCTTATAAATCAAGATCAAAAATGTCAAATCATAGAGAGAGATTCTAGACTAGACGCAAGACTCAAAATGGCAATAGTTGTAAAGTTAACAAAATGTTGAGCTTATATAGTAAGCTACATTCGACCTCACGATGAGGTCGAATGAGCACTTTCGAGCTACTAAGAAGCTCGAACCTGTCTTCTGTCTTGAATCTCTTCCTTCGACCAAAACTGTCTTCCTTTGACCTTCCATAAAGTCACCTTCGACCTCTCGTAAAACATCAAAACACTTTATTTTGTCAATCCAGAGCATTAGTCGCAATTATGCATCAACATCTTAACTTAGAGCTAGAAAGAGATGCAGAAGACCTCTTCTCATTGAACTTTGAGTTACAGTTCAAAATGCAAATTAGAGAAAGTCTGATGAGGAATAAAGATCAACAATAAAGCTTGAGTTTTGGCATCATCTGTTCTAGGGGGAGATTGTTAGGTCTGCTGACCTGGAGAAGAACAGATAATCTGAAAAGCCAACACATACTATATATGATCCAGAATAAAATCAACATTTACAAGTTGCTTCTCCCAAAAGACTGTTGACTTTAACAACTGTTTTACCCCAACATCTGCTAAACAACTGCTGATCACAAAGGACTGATGAAGAAACAACTGCTGATCAAAGTACTGAAGGCACAAGCTCCGTTGGAGCCAACAACACTTAGGCTCCAACAGATGATTCAAGCTATTAGAGGTTTACATATCAGCTGTTTAGATATCAGAGGTTTCCAATGTAATAGTGTTTATTGTATCAGATGTTTTATGTTGTTATTATTCTGTTAGATGTCACTGTCTTAGGTGACATCAGCCATAGGTCATCAGTGGTTTAGTTTGTCTATAAATTGAACAGTGCATGTACTATTCTATCTATCACTCAAAACATTCTCTTAGACAAACAATTATTGAGTGATCAGGCCGAGGGGGAGTATTTGTGTAATCGTTGTAATCATTAGATTTATGAAAGCATTCGATTGAAAAACAATTATTCTCTTTGTTTTGATCCATAGTTTATTATTCCGCTGCACTTTCCATTCTTAGATTAACTTCTTTAATCATTCATTTACTAAACAATCAAAACAAATCAAACTCAGATCCTAACATAGCTGTTGTTGTAGGAGAACTCCACCAACGGCAGGTGATTCTCCCAACTTTTGCTAAAATTGATAACACGTGCTTGAAGCATGTCTTCTAAGGTTTGAATCGTCCGGTCACTCTGACCATCAGTTTGCGGATGATAAGCCGTACTCATATCTAGCTGAGTACCCAAAGCTTTGAGCAAAGCCTTCTAGAAACGCGAAGCAAAACGGGAATCACTATCAGAGATAATAGAAACAGGCACCCCGTGCCGAGAGACTACCTCCTTAAGGCAAATTCGAGCTAACCGCTCAAGTCCGTCAGTTTCCTTAATAGGGAGGAAATGTGCCGATTTTGTCAACCTGTCGGCAATTACCCAAATCATATCACAACCAATTGGTGACTTCGGTAGTTTGGTGACAAAATCCATCGTGATCCGTTCCCACTTCCATTCTGGAATCTCCGGTTGTTGCAGGAGACCAGACGGCTTCTGGTACTCCACCTTGACTTTAGCGCAAGTCAAGCATTTGCTCACGTAGGAGGCTATATCAGCCTTCATGTTCGGCCACCAATAGAGTATCTTCAAGTCCTGATACATCCTGTTTGAACCAGGGTGAACAGAATACCGGGATTTATGAGCTTCATCCAAGACAAGCTCCCGCAATACCCCAAACAAAGGAACCCAAACGCATACTGCAAAGTAGTGTAGGCCATCGGACCTAAGTTCAAGATGCTTATCAGCACTATGTATAGTCTCAGCTTTAAGGTTTTCCTCCTTCAAAGCTTCCAGTTGTGCAGAACATATTTGGTCAGGCAAAGAAGAATGGATGGTGAGCTATAAAGCCCGAACACGACGAGGTTTCGCAGATTCCTTCCTGCTCAAGGCGTCCGCCACAACGTTGGCCTTGCTAGGATGATACTTGATAGCATAGTCATAATCGTTTAGGAGTTCAACCCAGCGACGCTGCCGCATGTTTAGTTCCTTCTGGTTGAAAATATGCTGAAGACTCTTGTGATCTGTGTAAATGATGCATTTGGCACCGTACAAGTAATGTCTCCAGATTTTCAATGCAAAGACCACCGCGCCCAATTCCAAGTCATGGGTAGTATAGTTTTTCTCATGAACCTTAACTTGATGAGAAGCATAAGCAATAACGTTCTCGCGTTGCATCAACACGTAACTGAGACCACGAATAGAAGCTTCACAGTAAACAATAAAGTCATCCGTACCCTCAGTTAAAGATAGGATAGGCGCAGAACAAAGTTTAAGTTTAAGCTTCAGCATCTGAAATGCCGATTCCTTCGGTTCACCCGAGTCAAACTTTAGGTCTTTCGGGGTAAGAGAGGTGAGGGGTTGAGCGATCTTGGAAAATCCCTCGATGAAACGACGATAGTAACCTGCGAGACCTAGGAACCGCCGCACCTCAGATGGCATCTTTGATGCTTCCCAGTCTTTAATAGCTTCGATCTTAGCCGGATCGACGTGAATTCCCAGTTTATTAACCACATGCCCTAGGAATTGAACTTTACGCAACCAAAAGTCACACTTTAAGAACTTAGCATACAGCTGTTCTCGCCTTAAGAGTTCCAAGACTAACCGCAAGTGTTCCTCATGGTCCGTCTGGCTCTTAGAATAAACCAGAATGTCGTCAATAAACACAATGACGAATTTATCAATGTAAGGCTTACAAACACGGTTCATCAAATCCATGAACACCGCCGGTGCATTAGTGAGACCAAAGGGCATGACCAAGAACACAAAATGGCCATAGCGAGTATGAAAAGTAGTCTTCGGAACGTCGGCTTCCTGAACGCGCAACTGGTGATAACAGGATCTTAAATCAATCTTCGAGTAGTAACTAGAACCCTGAAGCTGGTCAAAGAGATCATCAATGCGAGGGAGAGGATAACAATTCTTAATGGTCACCTTGTTCAGCTCACGATAATCAACAAACATACGAAGACTTCCATCCTTCTTCTTCACAAACAAGATAGGAGCTCCCCACAGGGAAGAACTCGGTCGCATGAAACCCTTTTCCAAGAGTTCCTATAACTGGCTAGACAACTCTTGCATCTCGGGAGGTGCAAGACGATACGGGGCTCGAGAAATAGGAGCTGCACCAGGTGTAAGATCAATACCAAACTCAACCTGACGATAAGGAAGAAGACCAGACAAGTCATCGGGAAACACATCAGGAAAGTCACGAACCACAGGGAAATTCTTGATCTTCTTCTCATCACCAGACGAAACAGAAACAAGTGCCAGAATGGCCGAATAACCCTTCCGAAGATACTTAAGGGCTTTCATACAGGATATGATACTCAGCGGAGCACCGCTCTTCTCGCCATGAACCGAAAGAGTCTCACCATCAGGGAGAGGGATCCGAATGACCTTATCAAAACAAACGATCTCCACACGATACAACGATAACCAATCCATGCCCACAACAACATCAAAACTGCCCAGAGATACCAGCATAAGGTCAATGGGGAAAGATAAACACGACAGTTCCAAGTGACATTCGCGAAGAATATGTGTCGCTTCGATTTTCTTACCATCAGCCAATTCTATCAAGTACTTAGCCTCTAAAGGTGTGGGTACTATATCTAGCAATCAACTAATTTCCATATATATGAAACTCTTATCGGCACCAGAATAAAACAAGACATAAACATAGTGATCATTAAGAAGAAACATACCGGTAAGTGTGTCAGGATCCTGCTTGGTTTCTGTAGAGCCAATGACGAAAGCACGCGCATTCCTGCTGCCGCCTCCGTTGTTCCCATTACCGTTCCTTCCCTTCACATTCTCGCCCTGTTTCAACTTGGGACAATCACTCTTGAAATGCCCCAAATCACCACAGTTATAGCACCCCTGCTTTCCTGGAGTCCCCTGAGCAGCAGGAGTAGGAACAGCAGTACGCGTCTGAGTCGGCGGAAGTGTCGCTTTGCAATCCTTAGAAAGATGCCCCAACTGCTAGAACCGATGACAACAAGCTCGATCACAGTTCCTAGAATGATGAAAACCACACTTGTTACACTTAGGGTGCTTCCCAACATACCCACTTGACCTCTGCCCCGAAGATGACCAAGATGCATCAAACTTCTTCACCTGCTGAGACGGTGCTGGCACAGAATTCTTCCCCACACCATCCCACTTCCTCTTGTTACTATCAGAGACCTTCACAGTAGTATCCCGAAAAGGCAAAACACCCTCTACCACCTTCATGTTACTCATTCTATGAGCCGAACAGACGACTTCAGCAAGTGTGGGAAGATTCCCGGTAGCCACCAACCCTGCTATCTTCGAAACTAACCCAAAAATGTAGTGGTCAATCCTTCTATACTTAGGTGTGTGCAAATCAGAACACAACACCGCCAACTCGTTACGCCTCACAGTGTACTCCTCTATCTCTGACCCAACTATCTTGTAGTTCCAGACCTCATGTTCCAACTTCTGAACCTTCTCCCTAGGACAATACTCGCTCTTCAGACGATGCACAAAATCTACCCAAGGAATAGCATGAGCCTCCCCCAAACCCAATGTCTGAGCAGTAGAGTTCCACCAAGTTAACGCATGACCCTCAAACGTCGCAGTAGCATACTTAACCCGATCCCCAGCGGGACAGTTACACATTAGAAACACAGACTCGACCTTCTCTAGCCACCGGAGTAATCCCACCGCTCCCTTAGTTCCAGCAAAGTTAAGGGGCTGACAGTCCCGAAACATCTTGTATGTGCACTGAGGTAGAGGTGGATTGACAGCAGCACCTGAGACAAGACACACACTTAAACCACAAAATAAAGACATGACACCAAAAAATGAGGTGGAGTTGATAGAAATCAACTTACCACCCAAAACGTTATGCATAGCCTGGAATGCAGCCAAGGCCACATTCACTTGCTGTGTAACATCCGTAGATTCCCGGACTTGTGTTTCGCCTTGTAGAGTTTGTATACTTGTATAGTCCTATTTTTGCCTTTTTGAGGGGGGCTCTTTAGCATTTTCCAAAAGCCCATTTGAGTAGCTTTGGGAATAAGATACAATGGCTAAGAGATGGAGGGTCTTATATAAAAAATGGGTGTCATCACCAACCTTAAAAACCCTATAACCTCAACCCTAATGCCACACCAATATTTTTTTTATAATATCTTTTGTCGGCCTCAACATCGACAAACCATTTTGTCGTCTCTTTTTCTTTGCAGTCCACGACAAGGAGAGAGTATGTTTCTTCTCCATATTTTTATAATATTCAAATCATTGTTTTCGACAACATTCATATACTGAATGAATATTTTTGGCTGGTTCTTCCTTATGGCTTCAGATATTTGCATAAGTCCAAAATTTATTCACACAACCCTATACGGGCCGTAGAGGCCTCTACGGCCCGTATACCTCATTTTTTGAACATTCTACGGGCCGTAGAGGGCTCTACGGCCCGTAGGTAATCATTACCAATGATTGTATGATTGTCAATCATTGTAATGACTCCGCTTCTTCTACGTACTCCTGGTTCAAATCGGGCAGCAGATTCAAATCGGGTAGTGCCTTCCCGTCACCACAGTGAACAACGGATCTAACCTCCTCCTCACCACGTTCCACCACGGCTCCGAAAAGGCTTTCCGAGACGTGAGATATGCTAAACGAATGCTCCCATTCATCCGAAACATTACCGTAGTGGCCCGAAGACATCGCGATAGCTTGGAATCGATCGGATTTTTTGTGCACCCGTTTTTTTGAAATGTTTCGTATACTGACGAAAGTAGACAAGGAAGAAGAACATATCTGGACCTCTACGGGCCGTAGAGCCCTCTACGGGCCGTCTAGGGTTTAAATGCACTCGACCAACCCACCTCTATGGCCCGTAGAGGCCTCTACGGGTTGTAGAGGGTGTCCTCATTTATTACACTGACACCCTCTACGGCCCGTAGAGCCCTCTACGGGCCGTAGAGGGCTGTGCAAAGCTAATTTTGTTATTGTGTAAATAACATACCTCTTCCTTATTTGCCTACAACAAAACATGAACTGAAATAAAGGTTTTGTTTCTTGGCCCCGAACAGAAACAAAGAGTTGTTTCGATCAATATAATGAGCCGGCTATGAGAAGGAGAGCAATATTCAGCCGGGTATATTTTGGGTTCGATTAATATTGTTTGTTTTCCTTATTTTGTCGTTTTGGTTACGTATCGTCTCTGAATAACGGATCTAGTTTGTTTAGGTTCGGACGGTATTCTACCATATCTTTAGTTTCACCAATCACAACCGGAGAGCCATCTCAGGATATTGGTCGCGTACGGCTCGCCGATCTTGAAGTATACTAGTTCGAAGTCGCCTTCATGCGTATCAGGTTTGCCACCCTCCCTTTGAACTCGCATCTAGTATGGTGTCGTGCGAACACTCTTCACGATGGGTTGGGATTGGATTGTTGGCTGGTCGCTGATCTTAAGACCTCCCAGGTTGGTTGGATACTGTCGGCCGATTCCGTATGGATCGATGGATTGGTCAATGGGTCGGTAATGAGGAATTATTATATGTATGTACAAACCGTTTTCTAATACAAATCTAATAACATGATTATGATGAGGCCATAAGACAATGCTTCAAAGTCATGATATTGGCTATTGTTGATGAGGCCATAATACAAATATAGGATTAAGATGGTTACAGTGAGTTCATGGTGCTAGGTCGCATGAGGCCATTAAGTTATGATGGTGATCATGTTTTTTTTGTTTCTAGCAACACAGTTATGGCTCAAACTTTGAACAAAGTGTGTATAATATTATTAAGGGTTTGAATGTTGAAGCTCGAATCATATCTTTATATTAAGATCCAAGTAACATGTAAAACCACGGGTTACATACATTAATAGATTCCGTTCACATATGTTGGATTGAGTGTACATACGAATAAAATAAAGGTATGTACATATAGAATAATGAAAACCAAACTATCGGGTGGCTACCAATTATCCAAATGGTTATTGTGGAATTGTTCATAATTATTTGGTCTAGAAGCCATGAGGAACTCCTACATGGGTCATATGGACCTAATTAACCCCTAGCAGTTGGGGCGCCCCTACATGGTTCATGACTATTTAGTGGGCTACGTACCTATGACCAGATTATCCCACTTTTAGTGATTATTCTCTTATATACATATCGTTACAGGTCGTTGACGTCTCGTGTCCCTTTAATTTTCCTTAGCTTGTGGTGAAACTGGTTACACATTAAGGTGAATTCATGATGCCCTTTTTATTGTTTCAAACATTTTGGGCTAATATGGATGTCTTGAAAGTGTATGTGGAACCTTGCTTGTTAGATCGGGATCTGCCTTGATTTATACCTGAATAGGTTTAATTATTTACTATATATTTATACATATACAAACTGTGTATGATGGTTACTTAGCATTATAAATTGAGCTACGATAGTTATATAGTATGTCTGCTCTGATTTATAGTTGTGGTTTGAGTCTTAGTAGGCGATATGCGCTTATGTAGACTTGTGGTATTTTTGTGACAAACAGGCGGTATGCGCTTATTGTAGATTTAAAATAAAGTCTTATATTAAGTAGGCGGATAGCGCTTATTCTCGACTTTACACTTTGCTTAGGGAACTTATAGGCGGATTGCGCTTATTGTAACTCTAAGGTTAAAGTATTTTGTTTACTTTTATTTTGACAATTTACTTATTATTTAAGAACTTCATAAAACTTGAATTCACTCAGCTCGTCTGACTTTGTGTGCATATTAGATTGATTTCAGGTATTTGAAGAATAAAAGGGATGCCTTGGCATGCTGCAGAACTACTCAGAGGCGGTTGACATTTTCGAATAAAGAAGAGCCTACTTTATTGCTTGAAAACTCTTTTTTCTAAACTTATTGTTTCGTTTCACAAATATGCTTTGACTCATTATTGGGGATTTCATGTTTGAATTACTTAAACCATTTATTTTCTGCTGCGTGTTTCCCGATAATAAAATAAGACTTCTTGAGTATTAATTATGGTTTTAGTCTTTGAATGCCAACTGTTTGACCTGTCGGTTTTGAGGGTCTCACAAGTTGGTATCAGAGCAATGGTTCGAGGGATTCGGGCAGTTAGTGCTCGAATTCGAATCTGGCATAGGACCAAACTGTTACTAAATGTCAACTACTCGGAAAGCTGCATGCCAAGAGGTAATCCTTAATTTTTTACGTATGTCTATATATATGTGTGTGTGTATATATATATATATTTACACTTCATTGGATGCTTAATAGCATGAAGTCATAAACGGGCAGTTAGTGCCTTTATATTTTGATTTAGTATGGGAAGTTTATTATGTAGTGCGTAATGCATGACACATAGGTTGGGATGCTTCTTGTTGAACACTTAGATACATAAAGTGTTAGAAGGAAACCCAATAACTATATTTGTTTTAAGTATGTTACGATGGCTCTTATTAAGTGCTTAATTGCAATAATTCATAGGGGAGTGTATGCTCTTGTGTTTTGAGGTGGGGTAGAATTCCCTTCTTCGTTTGTTAATTGCAAACCTTTAACGTTTAATAGCTAAATACCTTGGGTATTTATGGTAATGTGTTGGCAGAATTGTTAATGTGGTTGTAACTTGTTGTGTTTAGGGTGACTAAGGTAAAGTAAACAGCTAATCACACTTGATCAACGTTATTAGAAGTTTACCCTTACTTTACGCATCCTGAATATGTCTTGTGACGGATCATGTGACGGTTTTGTCATGAATGTTTTGTATAGGTTGTGTCTATCACCATTTGTATTGGGTTAGATAAGATCCCAAGGTTACTATACATTTAATCGAGGACAAGGTTGCAGTAGGAAATCCACTCCTTGTGACCACAGCTGTAGATAATTTTCGGTTTGAGTTATCGGGCCATAGTCTTCCTATTCTCTTGTACTTAATGTCATTGGGTTGCTTTGATGTTATTCTTGGGATGAACTGGCTGGCTACCGTGGATGCTCACTTTGTGTGCGGGCAGAGACTCGTGCGACTTACAGCTCCTGATGAGAATCGTATTACTGTAACATCGCAAAATTTTCACGAATTTTTTTTATACAAAGCCCTTATTATCCTTAATTCTAAGTCACAACATATATATACATATATATACACACATATATAATGCATTTTTTTTTCTAATAAATAATAATAATAATAATAATAATAATAATAATAATAGTAATAATAATAATAATAATACCCACATTTAAACTACACCTTTATAAACAAACCCAAACCAAACCCAATATCCCTATAGGCCCAAACCCCCTTGTTCCTTTATATTTTCTGAAGCCCAAATCGCCAGCCCAGCAGCCTTATCATCCGGCCCAGGTCTGAGCCCAACAACCCCTCCTTCCTTTTATTTCCATTTTAATCAAACAAAAAAAAAGGTGCGTTCCTGATGGGTATCGAACCCGGATCACCTCCACACACACACACGTTACACCACCTGGACCACACACTTTAGTTGGTATTTACCCAACTTTAATTATATTTAACCACACTTTTGTCCCCCTTTATTTCCTTTCACCTTCTACGAACAGCAGTAGCAGATGTATTTTTTTTATTTTTTTTTTCGTTTTCTTCTTTTGACCAATCAATTAGCGAAATTAATGTGTAATTAACCATGGGTTGACATTGGAAACGTGATTACCGGCTCTTTAAGCTTAATTATCACGCACAAAACATTCCATTTGAGTGATATCACGCGTAGATATTAATGCTTGGTCAAGCAATTGCCAAATCGAACACCAAGCTGATACACTATAAATTGAACAGCCCAAGACCTCCTACACTCGCCGAACACCTCTTCCCTATCTTCAATTCCACTCAAAAATTCTCTGTTCATTGATTTTTGATCGCATTTTGACATTTGAGTTGACTGTCCATTTGTGCTCGATAACGCATTGTAAGTGTGTTTTTTTTGTTGTAGGTTTCATTAATTGGAGCTTACACAACATTAACCCCATGATTAATTGGGTTAATGTTGTGTGGTTCGATCGATTGCAGAATCTAGGGTTTGTTCTTATTAAATTGGGGAAGAACACGATTTTTAACATGATATATAGATTAAACGGGCTGGAACAAAACACAACAATGGTCTGGACCAAGTGGTTGAGACTGGAGCCTTGTGAACTGGACCACAGGGGTTCGAATCCCACCCCATACATTCTTTTTTTTTTTTGGCTTTTCAAGTATAAGTTTAAATTATATATTTATTCATTTTAATTATTTAAAATACTTTCAAACCTTCAAAAATTCTCAAAATTTTACATAATGATGTACATACCCTAAATATCATTATTCAGATTTTTATTTCCAAAAATTTAGTTATTTAATATATATAATAAATAATTCAAGTTTATTCTATTTTATTTATAAAATTCTATAAAAATATCAAAACGATCTTATTAATTTCCACAAAAATTATCCTGAGTTTTTATAACATTAAGCTTTTCAGAAATGATTTTTATTTCTGAAAAATCATTTATTTAGTATTTTTAATCAATTTTTGTTAGATTTAATCATAATTAAATCATAATAAATTCAATTTTTAATATTTTTGCACCAAAATTTTATACAAATTATTTCTAATCATTTAGAACAGAAATATAATTTTTAAACTAAAAATTCTTTAATTTTAGTATTTTTAAATATTAAAGTTAAATTTTGACAATTTGTAATAAATAGATTTACTAATCTATTCTAAAGAAAATAATTTTATAAAAATTATTTTTATACTTTAAACACATTCTTGTGACCATCTTAGAGTTAAATTTCATAAAAAGATTTTTGGTTATTTATTTACCAATATTCTCTCAATTATCAAACATTTTTAATAATAATCAAACGAGCGTTTATCCCCAATTCGAAGCCCTAGAAACTTATACACTTGATAGACTTAGAAATATTTATTACCTCATTATAGGGTGATACTTGATACATTTGGGCAACACAATTTCTCAACAGATATAACATTTTACCAAGGTGAGTTTTACATAGCCCCTTTTCTATTTATCACCGTTTTTGGGGTGAAACATGTTACAACATCATTTATGCAATTCAATCATCAATGTGTCTATGTGTTTTCTATGTTGCATTATGTCTTGAGCATGATTAGAGTAAGAACCATTCTAGCATAATCATTAACTCCGTACAAGCCGACGGTATACATTGATAGATCTATTGGACTGACAATCCCACCCGGATACGTGCCTCCTACAAAGGTAGCGTGGGTGTTTGTTATCGTATAACATATTCAAGTGAACCATGAGCGTATGGGTTGTATCATATCATAACAGTCACCAGGGTTGATTATGCACTCGATTTACTTCTAGTATGTTTTCACATATGGACTAGATTGCCATGACACATGAATTGCACAACAATTTTTATTCAATTATCAAAAACCTATGTAATTCTCACCAACTTTTGTTGACCCAAAATATTTTCAACTTAACATGTTTCAGGTTCTACTTGCTTGAAGATTTGAATTAATGCTTGAAGATGTGTGCATAGTTTTATTCAATTTGATGTACGAATTCTTGTAGAACAATTGTATGTAATTTATTTAAATCATATAATGAAATTTATTATTTACCATGAGCTACTGAACAATCATCAATACGTGACATCCCGATGTTTCCGCCATCGGTTGGGGTGTTACAGATTGGTATCAGAGCCATGGTTATAGGGAATTAGGTTATTAGAAAAATAATCTAGTCTATAACCATAGGATTTAACCAGTACTTGCTTCTCTTACTTGCTATACTCTATCTCCCTCCTACTTCATATCCCTACTTTCATCCCTACAAGAAGGTTGCTCTCCATCACTGGATCCACTCCTAGACTAATAGGACAAAAATCCTCAGGTTTAACCTGAACCACCTGGAGATCTCGTCGAAGTTCTAAATTTTAATAACGAACACGTGCAATCTGGAAGGGTGAACGCCTGTATTCTGAGTCTTCTGTCTAGGCTGGCATTGCGCATATATCCCAATCAGACGAGGGACCCGGATGCCTACCTGGGAATTCTCGGGATGAGTGTTCACTTATAGGCTAAAGCATGTCTTCATATGTTATTAGAATCTAGAATCTTTGATAAGTCAACGTTTTCGCTTATTCGTTTTAATTAATGAATAAATGATTACATTCCTTATATTACCTCATACACTTCATGCCTCATTAAAAACTTCATTGTGTCCCTTACAGATCATGTCTCCACGTCGCAGCACTCTCCTTAACAATGGTGACAATCAAGATGAAGTGAATAGCAACGACCACAACACTAACCACATTAATGGGAGTGATGCCCAACTAGCTGCGATTATTTCCCAACAATTGGCGCAACAAATCACAACTCTGGTTTCTAACTTGTTGACTCAAGATATCCAAATGGATGGAAATGGCGTTGGAAATCACGAAAGGAACAAGACCTTAGGCAAGAAAACAAGTATCGTGGCCGCGGTAACTACCAAGAATCAGAAACGTAAGACCAGGGATCCTGACGTAAACCTCACTACCCAAGTTTCTAACATGAAGCCTTATACGAGAAACTATCCATTATGTAACACATGCAATCGACATCATCCCACTGTTTCAGCGTGTCGCTTATGCACCAATTGTGGTAGGTATGGCCATCTGGTCAACACATGTCGCGAGACCCCAAACCCTAATCAACCCACCAACCCGACCACTTTGGAGGAAGCGAAGCGGTTAGCTGCCACCTTAACAGATAACCATGTAAAGGCAGGAACCCTGACCCGGAAAGGGGATAAGAAAACTGTTGCAAAAGATACTCCCCAACCTGCCGTTGAAATCAAAACTGATGCCTCAACCAACGGAAAGCGCAAGGCCAGGAATTTTGCAAAAGACACCACTACCCCACCCAACAAGAAACAATACCGCGGGAAGCTACCTAAGTGTGACACCTGCCAGTATCACCATCCAACCTAAGTGCCCTGCCGTCAGTGTACCAATTGT
Organism: Ambrosia trifida; assembly: GCA_028751855.1. Classification (NCBI taxonomy): domain Eukaryota; kingdom Viridiplantae; phylum Streptophyta; class Magnoliopsida; order Asterales; family Asteraceae; genus Ambrosia; species Ambrosia trifida. Next base: position 120,781,126 of record CM054122.1, read on the forward strand.
CAAAGGTATGGACATCTTGCGGATGCTTGCCGAATTCCTGCTACAAACGCTCTTAATGCTCCAATTAACCCACTTGAGACCCTCCAGCTACTTAACAGCAAACTCTACCATCTGAATGATGTCTATTCCATGTATTGACATTTTATTTTCAAGTAATAAAATTCAAGTATTATCATAACATCTGTGTGCATGCTTGTTTGAATGTGAACTGATTGCTATATCTATGATCATACTTGCTTACTTGTACAACAGTTAGTTGACTACCAAACAACCTACTTAACGATTGGTAGAGGTCATCATGTCTTTCCAACAGTCGGGAGAGGCCCTACCACCTGCTCAACGACTGGTGGAGACTACCAGACCTGCTCAACAATCAATAGAGTCATAAAAGGACGCAAAACCCTAATGTAAGGTAAATTGGTAATTACGGCCCGGAACGTAATCATGAATTTACAGGTACGTTAAGGTAGTGTGAAATTTTATCAAGGTTTCCGGTGGTTGACCAATTGTAAACCTAGTGTTTCTCTTAACTTCGGGACGAAGTTCCTAAAAGTAGGGGAGACTGTAACATCGCAAAATTTTCACGAATTTTTTTTTATACAAAGCCCTTATTATCCTTAATTCTAACTCACAACATATATATACATATATATACACACATATATAATGCATTTTTTTTTCTAATAAATAATAATAATAATAATAATAATAATAATAATAATAATAGTAATAATAATAATAATAATACCCACATTTAAACTACACCTTTATAAACAAACCCAAACCAAACCCAATATCCCTATAGGCCCAAACCCCCTTGTTCCTTTATATTTTCTGAAGCCCAAATCGCCAGCCCAGCAGCCTTATCATCCGGCCCAGGTCTGAGCCCAACAACCCCTCCTTCCTTTTATTTCCATTTTAATCAAACAAAAAAAAAGGTGCGTTCCTGATGGGTATCGAACCCGGATCACCTCCACACACACACACACACGTTACACCACCTGGACCACACACTTTAGTTGGTATTTACCCAACTTTAATTATATTTAACCACACATTTGTCCCCCTTTATTTCCTTTCACCTTCTACGAACAGCAGTAGCAGATGTATTTTTTTTATTTTTTTTTTCGTTTTCTTCTTTTGACCAATCAATTAGCGAAGTTAATGTGTAATTAACCATGGGTTGACATTGGAAACGTGATTACCGGCTCTTTAAGCTTAATTATCACGCACAAAACATTCCATTTGAGTGATATCACGCGTAGACATTAATGCTTGGTCAAGCAATTGCCAAATCGAACACCAAGCTGATACACTATAAATTGAACAGCCCAAGACCTCCTACACTCGCCGAACACCTCTTCCCTATCTTCAATTCCACTCAAAAATTCTCTGTTCATTGATTTTTGATCGCATTTTGACTTTTGAGTTGACTGTCCATTTGTGCTCGATAACGCATTGTAAGTGTGTTTTTTTTTGTTGTGGGTTTCATTAATCGGAGCTTACACAACATTAACCCCATGATTAATTGGGTTAATGTTGTGTGGTTCGATCGATTGCAGAATCTAGGGTTTGTTCTTATTAAATTGGGGAAGAACACGATTTTTAACATGATATATAGATTAAACGGGCTGGAACAAAACACAACAATGGTCTGGACCAAGTGGTTGAGACTGGAGCCTTGTGAACTGGACCACAGGGGTTCGAATCCCACCCCATACATTCTTTTTTTTTTTTTGGCTTTTCAAGTATAAGTTTAAATTATATATTTATTCATTTTAATTATTTAAAATACTTTCAAACCTTCAAAAATTCCCAAAATTTTACATAATGATGTACATACCCTAAATATCATTATTCAGATTTTTATTTCCAAAAATTTAATTATTTAATATATATAATAAATAATTCAAGTTTATTCTATTTTATTTATAAAATTCTATAAAAATATCAAAACGATCTTATTAATTTCCACAAAAATTATCCTGAGTTTTTATAACATTAAGCTTTTCAGAAATGATTTTTATTTCTGAAAAATCATTTATTTAGTATTTTTAATCAATTTTTGTTAGATTTAATCATAATTAAATCATAATAAATTCAATTTTTAATATTTTTGCACCAAAATTTTATACAAATTATTTCTAATCATTTAGAACAGAAATATAATTTTTAAACTAAAAATTCTTTAATTTTAGTATTTTTAAATATTAAAGTTAAATTTTGACAATTTGTAATAAATAGATTTACTAATCTATTCTAAAGAAAATAATTTTATAAAAATTATTTTTATACTTTAAACACATTCTTGTGACCATCTTAGAGTTAAATTTCATAAAAAGATTTTTGGTTATTTATTTACCAATATTCTCTCAATTATCAAACATTTTTAATAATAATCAAACGAGCGTTTATCCCCAATTCGAAGCCCTAGAAACTTATACACTTGATAGACTTAGAAATATTTATTACCTCATTATAGGGTGATACTTGATACATTTGGGCAACACAATTTCTCAACAGATATAACATTTTACCAAGGTGAGTTTTACATAGCCCCTTTTCTATTTATCACCGTTTTTGGGGTGAAACATGTTACAACATCATTTATGCAATTCAATCATCAATGTGTCTATGTGTTTTCTATGTTGCATTATGTCTTGAGCATGATTAGAGTAAGCACCATTCTAGCATAATCATTAACTCCGTACAAGCCAACGGTATACATTGATAGATCTATTGGACTGACAATCCCACCCGGATACGTGCCTCCTACAAAGGTAGCGTGGGTGTTTGTTATCGTATAACATATTCAAGTGAACCATGAGCGTATGGGTTGTATCATATCATAACAGTCACCAGGGTTGATTATGCACTCGATTTACTTCTAGTATGTTTTCACATATGGACTAGATTGCCATGACACATGAATTGCACAACAATTTTTATTCAATTATCAAAAACCTATGTAATTCTCACCAACTTTTGTTGACCCAAAATATTTTCAACTTAACATGTTTCAGGTTCTACTTGCTTAAAGATTTGAATTAATGCTTGAAGATGTGTGCATAGTTTTATTCAATTTGATGTACGAATTCTTGTAGAACAATTGTATGTAATTTATTTAAATCATATAATGAAATTTATTATTTACCATGAGCTACTGAACAATCATCAATACGTGACATCCCGATGTTTCCGCCATCGGTTGGGGTGTTACAATTACTGTTCAAGGGCACGATGGTTGCTCATTACCTCGGGTTATTTCTATGCTAAAGGCAGGGAAGATGTTTCAGCGTTGGTGTAAGGCGTACCTGGCATAGGTCTTGGATGTGGGGGCTGATATCCCTAAGCTAGGGGATGTTCCCGTAGTGCGGGATTACTCGGATGTATTTCCTGAGGATTTGACGGAATTGCCATCGGACCGCGAGGATAAGTTCCAAATAGACCTCGTGCCGAAAGCTGAACCTGTAGCCAGAGACCTTACCTCCTAGCCCCTGCGTAAATGAAATAACTCTCATCTCCTTTGGAGGATTTTCTCGAGAAAGGATTCATTAGATCGAGTATCCCACCATGGGGTGTGCCGGTTTTAATTGCAAAAAGAAAGATGGTATGTTCCCTTCTTAGAGAGTATGATATGTTCCCTTCTTTACTTAACTGCATCTAGACCAGATATATGTTCTCAACATGTGTTTGTGCTAGATATCAATCAGCCCCTAGGGAATCACACCTTATGGCAGTCAAAAGAATTTTTAGATATCTGAAAGGAACTCCTAATCTTGGAATTTGGTATCCTGCTATCAGCAGTACCAAATTAATAGCTTTTTTAGATAGTGACTACGCAGGGTGTAAAATGTCAAGAAAAACAACATCTGGTGTCAATTCATTGAAAACTGTTTAGTGTCATGGCAATCAAAGAAACAAACATATGTGGCAACATCTACTGCTGAAGCATAGTATGTTGCAGCTGCAAGCTGTACTTCACAGATACAATGGCTTCAAAATCAATTCCTTGATAATGGAATCAAAGAAACCAAGACACTATTACTCCTAGACAGTACCTCAGCCATTAGCATCATTCAAAATCCTGTTTAGTTTTCAACGACTAAACACATTGAAATCAGGTATCATTTTATCAGAGATTGCTATGAAAAAGACCAAATTGAGGTCAAATATGTGTCAATAGCAAATCAAATTGCTGACATTTTCACAAAACCTCTTGACACAAGAATCTCTCAGAAGTTAGTATCCATGCTTGGGATGCTAAATTTAGAGTAATTTTTGTAAGTGTTTTCATTATTCTGCACATACTTCAATTTCACTTTTTTTTACTTATATCACAAAACTTATGTTGATTATAATGAGAGAAAATACTAATGTACAAAAACATCTGTATGGGAAAATTTCTGAAAAGAGAAACAACTGATGATAATAAAATCATCAAAAAGTTAGTTTTGGGTGTTTATAAAGCAAATTCAAATCAGCTGTTTAAAACTGCTGAAGAGAGAAATAGGAAATTGCTGATAAACAGTTGTTCATCAGAAGTTTTAGACATAAAGGGCAAATCTGTCTTTTCCAATTCTCAAAAGTTTGACCTAGGACTGTTATTAAACTTCTCAAACCTCTCTTTTCATTATTATCGTTTCCAAAACTAAACTTCCCTCCCTCAAACCCTCTCTGAAACCTGCAACTGTTCTATCAAACATACAAAATGGCTCTCATTCTTAAGCAGGGACACAATCAAAGATGTAACCTCACGAATTTTCCCATTTATTTTGCATTAAATATTTCCCGATCCATGATATAAAGTCTAATTTATTTGTAAGTATTCTTATCTTTATCCGTGCACTCTATTTTTCTAAGTTCCTTTTATCATTGTACTTAAAAAAAAATCTTCAATCATGACATATGTCCTATCCTAATTCTATTTATAAAATCGTCATTTTATAAGACGGTGTTTTTTTTTATTTTCTAATTCAAACTAATGATTTTTTTTATTTTTTACTTTTATTTCTTATTTGAAGCTAATCATTTTTCCAATTACATTTATAATCTCAAACAAGGAAGATATAAATTCATTTCAAAATAAAGCCTTGAGTCAAGAGTCAAAGTCTTGACAACATAATTCTTGGAGTCAAAGTCTTAGTCAAACAGTCAAAGTCCTGGTCAAAGTCCTAGTCAAAGTCTTAGTCAAACAGTCAAAGTCTTAGTCAAATAGTCAATTCATCATAAAACCTTACTTTATAGTGTTGACCAATTTTAATGGCTAATTGAATCCAAAACTAGTATAAAAACCCACCTATGACCCATTATACTTTGCACCTCTAAATCGATTGTTTCAATCCGATTAAACTTTCCCTCATACCTTTCTTCTATAGTCTATTACTTCTACAATTGAAGCTTTGATTATAAGCTCTTGTAATTGGCGAATTGGAAGCTTGATATTCTTTCTTTTTCGTTTTTTTCTTTATTTCTTCAATTTGGACTAGCTACGTTGTTGAGTCTTTGGGATTTGCCTCGCATACATTCACAACACTTAGAGGATAATTCACCTTAGCCAATGTGAGTTTACGTAACCATGTTTATGCAATTCTTCATACTTGCAACATTATACTTAAGCAATTCTACATGCATGTCTAGTTGTAAACTTTAATGCCTCATGATTTAGACAACAACAACAGTTTCAACGAGTTTCAACATTACATAATCATTAGCTATGGCCAAGCCGGCGATACTCAATAATAGATCTATTGGATTGACAATCCCACCCGGATACGTGTACCTCCTACATAGGTAGCGTGGGTGATTGTTATCGTTCCAACATATTATTAAGGTGAACCGTGGATGACGGGATGGACCTAAACTAGTCGGAGGTTTGATTATGTCGATTCAACATATTATGTTTATTCATGTAGACTTAAACTTACGATAGACATATGAATTGCTAAACTTTTATACTTAAACTATTTGCTTGACATGGCTTATGTATTCTCACCAACTTCTAGTTGACCCCCCCCCCCATTTTTCCAAACTAAACAGGAAATACTGATGCTTGAAGTCTAGAGCTAGCATGAGGAGATATTTGAAGCTTTGCTTGATTATTTGATGTAGACTTTAATGTAATTCAATATTGTAATGAAATAAAGGATTATTTAAACTTGTGTACTACCATGAGCTACTGAACAATCATCAATACGTGACATCCCGATGTTTCCGCCATCGGTTGGGGTGTTACAAAAGAGGCTACTTTAAAAAGGATGAAGCCTGGTCCCAATACGATGAAATCATTATTTTTGGTCGTAAAGTCACAATATTACACGGCGTTCACTCTTGACCCACCAATCCATACTGACACTCTCAATGAGTTCTGGGAAAACGCTGAGACTGTTACCGAAGATTGTAAAGTCACTTCCATGAAGACGATGATCAAAGGGAAAGAAATGGCAATCACACCGCCAACCGTGGGAAATAGACTAGGTCTTGATGATGCTGAAGCGCCTGATCAAATTCCCAGTGGAACAATCCAATCAACCATAACTGAGTGTGGTTACCAAGGTACTTTATCACATGCTACTATTTACATAAAATATTTTGATCCAAAATATAAACTTTTGTTTCACTATATTATCATGTGTTAAGTCCAAAAACTGGATCGTCTGATCAGATGCCCTCAACTTTGCAACCAAATTTTTCATTCCATTGTGAATGAAACTAAATACAAGGCATTTTCATGCTTTTTCAATGAGTTGGTGTTGCATCACCAAAATGAGAAAAATAAATTTTTGTTGTATCCAAGGTTCATCATGCAATGCATGATTCAAGAACTTGGAAATGAGGTGCTTGTGGGTAAAACATCACTTTTAAACCCACTAACCTCACAAGCATACTCAAGGCATAACGAACCGGCACTTTTGCTAGAAGATGACCAAGGGAAACAAGCCACAATCCCCAAGGAGCTAGCAACTTAAAAACCAACTTCCAAAAGGCCTAAACAACCTAAATAAAAAAATCTAAACCCTCCAACCCAAAAAGAAAAGCAATTCAGGAAGATGAGATGCCTGAAACTGCTGATGTGCAATCTGCACTTTTGAAATATGTGACTGAAACTTCCTCTCAGTCTCATCCATCTCAAACACCCCCAAGAGAACCCATATCCATTCGGTTTGCTAGAAAGAAACTTAAAAAGACAATAACTACTGACCCTTCTTTTGAAACAACTAAACCAAATCAAACTGCTAAACCCATAATTGCTGAACAAGAAACATCTCACATAGCAGTTGAGATTGCTAATATTCTCTCCGAGCTGAAAGAAAACAATCCATCTAAAAATGTCAATCCCTAATCACCACAAAAAACAGGGGATCAAAACTCAGATATGGACATAGATGAGAATGTTATCAGCTCCAACCCAAGAGATGAGGAGGAACCAAGGATTCTAAGCCTAAATTTAGAATCTTTCGGTATATTTGAGGCTGCTACTACTCCTATACCATCCAGTGATGGATTTGAGGACAGTAGTACCATAGCTAAGACCTCAAATGTGGCAACTACTAATGAAGGCCATGTGCCTGAAGTAGGAAAACCTCAGTACCAAGAAAAAGAGGTTCATGAGAAAACTAGGTTGGGCCTAGCTCATGGTATAACTGATGACGTGCTCATTGAGAATGTCACTAGGGATTCAGACGATTCAATTAATTTGGATGATGTTTCAAAATCTCCACAAAAAGAATTGACGACTGACTGTGAAGGTCCTGAATCTGATGTATCTAAGCTCAAAGAGCCAGTCATAGAAGATCAGGTTAAAGACCGCTTAAACCCCAATTCCCCAAAGTGGCATCCCCAGTTCATATTGAGGATCACCCCCAAACACACCCTCCACAATCACAAAAGCCCACCAATTCTCTAGGTCATCAAGCATAGACTTGAACCATCTATGCAGCCCAGCTGGTCCCCTATACCTAATGGTAGATCAACTTATTTCTTCACATCTCAAAGATTTTATGACTGCTATGGAGTTAAAGAACAGAACTCAAATTGAGATGATCAACAATGCTATAGACCACAAACTTGGTGAGTTGTCAAGAAAAATGGAAGATAACAGAAGACAACTTGCTCACTTATCTGGTGTAACACTTCCACCTCCTTGGTTTCCAGAAGTGGATGAAGCCAAAAAGGGGGAGATGTCAAAGGAACCACATGTTTTGTCTCTAAAAAGGCTAGAGAAGCACAACATCTCAAGGATGCCCAAAAACAGACAGTCAAAACAAGACAAGAAATTGCTTTTAAAGAAACACATTACTGGCAAGAAAAACAAGTGAGGATCCTTAGAGAGAAAGCTGAAAAGTTATCCCAATGCAATGATGAAGAAACTGTTGAAGGCAAATCCAAAAGTACTGAAGACAATCCTTAGTAGTTGATGCTTAGACCAACACTTCAGTAGTTGATACTTCCTGCACTGAACCTGAACAGCCTTCTAAAGCAACAGAATCAACTCCAGCTGATATTCCAAAGCCTGTTCCCACTCTAAAAACTGTTTTGAACCCTACTCCCATATCATTTTCAAAAGAACAAATGGAGGAAAGTTCAAAAGAAGATAAGAAGAAGGCTATGGAAGAGGAAATCTAGAACAACTTAGAAGCAAGGGATGAAATGAGCTTGAATGACAAATTAATAGATTATGAAAAGAAGCTAGGTGAGTTAGAAGAACAAGAAAGAATTGCTGAGCAAACACTCCTTGCTGCTGAAGAAGACGGAAGGCAACAGCTGATGAACTATATCAGTAAACACAGCAAGACAATAAGGGAAATCTCACTTAAGGGACTCTCAACTGAGGAACTTAACCAGAAACAACTTGTATCTTACAGACTAGCCACAGAAAAGGAAAGGAAGTTGAAAAGGGCCCAAATCATACAAGAATTGGTATAGAACAACTATGGTTCAAAACGTCAAGTGTGCAAATGGAAAGAAGATATACTTTATGACACTTATAAAAAGGTCAAGGCTGAAAGACAAGTAAATCTAGAGAAGTTCAAAACTTCTGCAACAAAGCCTGCTACCAAGAAGCCAGAGGAACAAACCAAAACAGACTTCAAGATGGTGCTGATTGAAAAGAATACCATTGTTGAAGATGATTTCACAGTTGATGAAAAGCCTCTGTTAACACAAGATAGGGATCCCGCAACGTTTGCATATCAACTGAAACAAACCATCACAGATCAAAAACAGACCAAGGTAATCACTGAACATCACCTTCCCATTTCTAGTGATACACCTGGTACTGTACTTGTTAAACGAAGAAGGAGATCCAATCTGATCACAGCTGAAAAAGAAAAACCACCAACATCAGACCTATCTTCAAACCTGCAGATAGTACCATACAAAGACACCTTCTTCCAATCCAAATCTCCAATTGTCAAATGGTACTTCACCTACAAGTCTAATTCCATGGTTCTGGAAAGAAAAGACTGCACTTCAAAAGTCCTTCACTAAAAAACTATCAGATGAAGATCTCTTAGCCATTCAGAACACATTACCAAACTTAGGACTACTTACAGAACCAGAGCTCAGAGAACTCAAGTTTCAAATAATCAAGGAAACTGGGAGAATTCTTGACTCAAGGAAAAGAAGGTCGTATAAATAAAGATGGACAAAAGTTTTGGCTTCATCAATCCAGGGGGAGATTGTAGGGTCAAAGAGGATTGACGATGTGACACCCGGCAACTTTCGGTAACCAACTTTTGAAAACTTAGTAAGTCTACCTTAGCGAGTCGCACATACGTTACACATAACAAGGTCGGTCGAGTCGAGTCGCACAATATTAGGGTTTTAACATACGCAAGTCTCGGGTCCCGGGAATTGGTGATCGGGCGGGAACGTGTTATTTATCATGCATTATATGTTTACAATCATTATGTGACTTGTCGGTATGTGAATATGTGCTAACATGTGTTAAAACGGGGTTTAACGCGCAAAACACACGAACACAGGGGCTATAGGCGATTAGGCTTGTGTGGGATAGCCTAATCGCATGAATAAGGGCGAGTGGGAGGATATTATTGGCGAGTAGGGGCTAATCGCATAACTGTTCATGCGATTAGGCCCCAATCGCATGAACAGTCATGCGATTAGGCTCCCTAATCGCGTGTAAGACTGCATACTCGCATGATACGTGCTAGAACAGTAGGATGCTATCGGACAACGTGGTTATGTGATTTAATCTGGATATTTGCTATTTAGGGCAAGTTCTTGCATGTTGATGTGATGTTTTCATGCTAAGTTGCTATTTTGGGAAAACGCTCGCATTCGGGACTGTTAGAATGATGAAAACTTAGGGGTTTTGCTTGAAATATGTTTGTTAATGTGTTAGGATGATTATTGGATGTTTTTACATGTTTCGGATCTGATTTGGAGCGTTAAACGCGCGAAATTGCAATGTACAGCTGCAGCAGGCGATTAGCACCCTAATCGCATGCTGCTATAGGCGATTAGGGGCATAATCGCCTGAAGGGGAAGCCTGATCGTGTGTCTATAGGCGATTAGCCCTTGTAATCACCTGTTGACCAACCCTAATCACATGTTGACTTTTCCTGATTGCTAGTTTGATTCCTGATCGCGTGTAATGCTGCTGTATGTATATTTTAACATCCCGGAACATGATTTGACGCCTAGGAACATGATAGGAACCCCGGGATTCACCCAATGACTTAGTAACACGTATTCGGACCTGTTTATGCGTTAATCAGACATTACGCTAGACTAGGTGAACTGTTACGCGTATTAAGTGTTTAATTGCATATGTGGCATGATGTCTTATATTTATCTAACACGTGGAATGTCGGGTCACCAATGGGATGTCGAGTCTTGTCTTACGTTGTCTGGTTGTCGGTTAAACATGCTTTTCGGACACATAATGGTCATGGACTGGACTTAGGGACTAATGAACCCGATGGGTTATTAGTCTAACTTGACACATATCTTCTGATAGGTCGCCAATAGTTGGGGCTATCATATCTTACAGACGGTTTACTCATATCACGCATACGGTTTACTCTTAAACGGAATACGCAACCTAAGGTGAGTTCACGGCCCCACATTTTACTGTTTATGTTTTCGGGGGAGAAACATGCTTAAAACTCTTTTATGACTTATGACTTGTTAAACTCTTATGGCTCATGACTCTTTATCACGTTATACTATGGCTCACTTATCGTACTATACGGTTCATCGAAAATCCCTTGAAACCACTAACATGGGTATATGGCGGGGAAATATGGATAGCGCTATTGGGAACTGACAAACCCCACTCGACGGTTGGACCGGGCGGGTGCATATTGTCTCTAACAAAACAAGGTCTACCGGCGATGACGGTAGCCCATAGGAAACTAAGGGTAACACACGGCTCAGTCAGTAATGGTTTCACCCGTATGAGTATCTCATTCTGCGCCTGGCTGGCGTTCTCATAAGCATAGTAGTAACTGTGATGGTAACGGTTTTCGAGGGAACACTTTAAACGTTTAATTTAAAACCTGTGAACTCACCAGCATTATATGTTGACTCTTTTAGCATGTTTTCTCAGGTCGCTAAGGTAGCAGCTGTCGGATAGGCGCACGAGGTCGCACTGGAGTCGTCTCGCGTCTAGGGTCTCATTTGCACGTTTTGGAATCATGAACTTTTGAACTTATGTTTTACTTATGCATGACTTTTGTAAACTTTAAATGCTTCCGCACTGTTGAATGTTGGTTTTAAACTTATGCATGGTTTTGTTTACGTATGTTTTTACATTTAGACGTCGTTTATTGTGACCGTTGACTTAGATCCTGGTGTGTCACACGCCTCGCGGTAGAACTCCGCAGTTGGGAATTTTGAGGGTGTGACAGATTGGTATCAGAGCCAATGGTTATAGTGAACTAGGACTGCATGTAGAGTCTAGACTATAGCCGAGTCTCACACACTAGACGGTCACATACATTTGAGTCGTGTCTTTTGGGCAAACATACTAACCTTGTCGGGGTGTCGGTCTCCTTACCATACAGTGTCACTTTACTTATCTCATTCTTGGCTATTTTTAGCTTCACTTTATTTTCATCTCTGGGTTACAGCTGAGGGGACTTACTTATCGATCTTTTGAGTTAGTTATATCATCCTGAGATGTGGTTATCGGGTGACTTGAAGTTCTAGCTCGAAGCACGCCTAGGGGACCATGTAGAGCGATTTGTTATTTCGGGTGCACACGAAATCACAAATCGAAATGCATGAAAATCTTGGTGGACTTTGTGTTCGGACTAATGGTCATGCTGGAACCGCATTCTGAGTTCGTTTGGTCATTTGTAGCTTGGTTTGTTTGCGGTACTGAGTGTCTCGTCTCATGTTTTGGCAGAACATGTCTGGTCGCGCTGGTGGACGTGCAGGTGGACGCCGTGGTGGCGGAGGTGGACGCCGTGGTGGGGGTAGAGGTGGTGGTAACATCACTATGACGCACGAGGAGCTCAATGAGATGATGCAGCAACAGTTGGGCGTTGCATTAGCTGCTTTTCAGGCTGCCCAGCAGACTTTCATGGGTGCTGCTGCTCCTCCGGTTCAGGCAGGTGTTGCCTATAAGCGGTTTAAGGATTGTCAGCCTCTCAGCTTCCAGGGTACAGAGGGGGCTGTGGAGTTGCTCAGGTGGTTGGAGAAGACGGAGTCGGTGTTTGCTTTATGTGAGACTCCAGCAGTGGATTGGGTAAAGTTTGCTTCGGGGACTTTTGTAGGAGCCGCCTTGACGTGGTGGAACTGCGTCACACAGACACTTGGTCTTGGGGAGGCCAACGCCATGCCTTGGGCGGATTTTGTGCGTAGGTTGAAGGATGAGTATTGCCCGCGTGAGGAGATTAAGAGGTTGGAACAGGAATATGGAAATCTTAAGATGGTTGGTTCTGAGGTTGAGGAGTACACGATCAGGCACAACGAGCTAGCAGTGATGTGTCCAGGTTTGTCTACACCAGAGTATAGGAGGATAGAGCAGTATCTTGCGGGTTTGGTGCCAGAGATTGCGGGATTGGTGTCTGCTAGGGATCCTACTACTATGTCAGAGGCTGTGCGGTCAGCTACTAAGATGACCAACTTGAAGATTTCTGAGGGTGTCTTGCCTCCTAGGGGCTCTTCTGTGAAGGCGCCGGCTGAGAACAAGAGGAAGTGGGAAAGCGTGGATAAGGGTTCATCGGGGACTCAGCGACAACCGGCAGCGAAGAAGACTGAAGCTTCTGGGTCAGCATCGGACCAGAAACAGGGGGGCTATGCTGGGAAAAGCCCTAAGTGTGGACGTTGTGGGTTTCACCACTATGGTACTTGTGAGAGTTTTCGCTGTGAGCGTTGTCAGAAACCGGGGCATCACGCCAAGGATTGCAGGGTCAACCTTTCCAGGACGACTCAGACTACTGCTATTACTACCCCTGCTCCACAGGGGAACCAGGGTTGCTTTCATTGTGGGGAAGCGGGGCACTTCAAGCGAAGCTGTCCCAAGTTGAATCAAGGGGGCACAGAGACTGCAGGGAAGGATGGGGACAAGGAAGGCGGTGGCCGGTGGACTCGTGCTCATGCTTATGTGATCGGTGCTAGGGAGAACCAGGTGGACCCAGACACTGTTACCCGTACGTATTCTCTCTTATCTCTTGTTACGCTTTGGTCATACTTTTATCCGCATTGTTGTGCGTTCGTGTTTCGGGTATTTTCTTTGTGGTTTGGTCGCTGTTTCTCATTCTTTGGGTCGATGAGGGTCCTTTGGGGATGCTACTTGGACGGTACCGGTGGATTAGTTATACCGATCATAGTAGGCTCCAGTGGGCTTTCATCGGGGATCTCTTGTCTCATACTCACATTTGGGGAAAGTGGTTTCCCGGTTGTTACAATCACGTTTGGTTTATGACCTTCACTTGTTGTATTTTGGGGAAACGTTACTTGGGCGCAGAGATCGACACTCATTACTGTTGAAGCCGAAAGAATCTCGGGACGAGATTTCTTTCAACAGGGGGATGATGTGACGACCCGGAAAATTTTTCTTCTTATTTGTTTTCTCTCCTCGACTTCGGGAAATTTTCGGGACGAAAATTCTTTCAACAGGGGGATGATGTGACACCCGGCAACTTTCGGTAACCAACTTTTGAAAACTTAGTAAGTCTACCTTAGCGAGTCGCACATACGTTACACATAACAAGGTCGGTCGAGTCGAGTCGCACATCATTAGGGTTTTAACATACGCAAGTCTCGGGTCCCGGGAATTGGTGATCGGGCGGGGAACGTGTTATTTATCATGCATTATATGTTTACAATCATTATGTGACTTGTCGGTATGTGAATATGTGCTAACATGTGTTAAAACGGGGTTTAACGCGCAAAACACACGAACACAGGGGCTATAGGCGATTAGGCTTGTGTGGGATAGCCTAATCGCATGAATAAGGGCGAGTGGGAGGATATTATTGGCGAGTAGGGGCTAATCGCATAACTGTTCATGCGATTAGGCCCCAATCGCATGAACAGTCATGCGATTAGGCTCCCTAATCGCGTGTAAGACTGCATACTCGCATGATACGTGCTGGACGACTAAAAACGCCTATAAATACCACCCTTGACCTCCAAAACATCATTTGTGCAACCCTAGCCGTCCCATAACATAACCCAACACACAAACACCCTCTGGAACTCGTTTTTGCATCAAAACCACCATTTTCAAGCTTATTCCATCATCACCTCTTGATTACAAGGTGTGTTCTTCAAACCCAAACCCTTATTTGATTATGTTATACTCCCTAAACGTCCAGACCTGACTTATAAATGTTTTTATCTTTGAAAATCCATTTAAAACCGTTTTTAAACAAACCCACACCTTTGCATGTGTTATATGTGTTATATGTGATTAAAGATAGGATTTTTAGGATTGAATCATGGTTGTTCTTGTGTTATTATGATGTTTATTGCTATTACAAGTTAGTATGATGATATCCTAGGAGTTTGAATGGTTTTGGTGGTGTATTGTTGATACTTGATGTTTTGACCCATTTGAAGGATTTTGGATGATTAAGAATGATATGAGGTATGTTGTTGATTGTATGATGTTAGGGTTTGTTATAGGATGATGCTAGAACAGTAGGATGCTATCGGACAACGTGGTTATGTGATTTAATCTGGATATTTGCTATTTAGGGCAAGTTCTTGCATGTTGATGTGATGTTTTCATGCTAAGTTGCTATTTTGGGAAGACGCTCGCATTCGGGACTGTTAGAATGATGAAAACTTAGGGGTTTTGCTTGAAATATGTTTGTTAATGTGTTAGGATGATTATTGGATGTTTTTACATGTTTCGGATCTGATTTGGAGCGTTAAACGCGCGAAATTGCAATGTACAGCTGCAGCAGGCGATTAGCACCCTAATCGCATGCTGCTATAGGCGATTAGGGGCATAATCGCCTGAAGGGGAAGCCTGATCGTGTGTCTATAGGCGATTAGCCCTTGTAATCACCTGTTGACCAACCCTAATCACATGTTGACTTTTCCTGATTGCTAGTTTGATTCCTGATCGCGTGTAATGCTGCTGTATGTATATTTTAACATCCCGGAACATGATTTGACGCCTAGGAACATGATAGGAACCCCGGGATTCACCCAATGACTTAGTAACACGTATTCGGACCTGTTTATGCGTTAATCGGACATTACGCTAGACTAGGTGAACTGTTACGCGTATTAAGTGTTTAATTGCATATGTGGCATGATGTCTTATATTTATCTAACACGTGGAATGTCGGGTCACCAATGGGATGTCGAGTCTTGTCTTACGTTGTCTGGTTGTCGGTTAAACATGCTTTTCGGACACATAATGGTCATGGACTGGACTTAGGGACTAATGAACCCGATGGGTTATTAGTCTAACTTGACACATATCTTATGATAGGTCGCCAATAGTTGGGGCTATCATATCTTACAGACGGTTTACTCATATCACGCATACGGTTTACTCTTAAACGGAATACGCAACCTAAGGTGAGTTCACGGCCCCACATTTTACTGTTTATGTTTTCGGGGGAGAAACATGCTTAAAACTCTTTTATGACTTATGACTTGTTAAACTCTTATGGCTCATGACTCTTTATCACGTTATACTATGGCTCACTTATCGTACTATACGGTTCATCGAAAATCCCTTGAAACCACTAACATGGGTATATGGCGGGGAAATATGGATAGCGCTATTGGGAACTGACAAACCCCACTCGACGGTTGGACCGGGCGGGTGCATATTGTCTCTAACAAAACAAGGTCTACCGGCGATGACGGTAGCCCATAGGAAACTAAGGGTAACACACGGCTCAGTCAGTAATGGTTTCACCCGTATGAGTATCTCATTCTGCGCCTGGCTGGCGTTCTCATAAGCATAGTAGTAACTGTGATGGTAACGGTTTTCGAAGGAACACTTTAAACGTTTAATTTAAAACCTGTGAACTCACCAGCATTATATGTTGACTCTTTTAGCATGTTTTCTCAGGTCGCTAAGGTAGCAGCTGTCAGATAGGCGCACGAGGTCGCACTGGAGTCGTCTCGCGTCTAGGGTCTCATTTGCACGTTTTGGAATCATGAACTTTTGAACTTATGTTTTACTTATGCATGACTTTTGTAAACTTTAAATGCTTCCGCACTGTTGAATGTTGGTTTTAAACTTATGCATGGTTTTGTTTACGTATGTTTTTACATTTAGACGTCGTTTATTGTGACCGTTGACTTAGATCCTGGTGTGTCACAGGCCTCGCGGTAGAACTCCGCAGTTGGGAATTTTGAGGGTGTGACAGACGAGCCAGCACAAACCTTAGTCTTTCATCCTCTATATGTTTTGGTCAAAGCAGTTGAAGTAGAAGATCACTGAAGTTCTGAAGAAACTATTAACAAAGTCCTGAAGAGTAAAGAACAAATGTTCTGAAGATGAACCAGACAGACATCTGAAGAACAACTCCTGAAGTTTACTCATCAGAATTTTGTCACTCATCAATACTTCCATTAGAAACTTCCCACCGCCTTTGATCTTAAGCAGTTTTGTTTTATAATAGTTTAAGTTACTTTATGAACAAGTTGTGTACGAGTTGCAGATACTACAGGCTGTTGTGGTATTATTATAATCATTTGTATACTTCATATGTACGCTCTCTTAGTCTATAAATAGATGGGTTCATCCCCTCTATTTTAGATAATCTTATGCAGAAAAACATTTCCACATTCACTCTGAGAATGATTGATAGCATTTACTGTTTTATTTACTTATTGCATTGATTCTCATTTACTGCTTTAGTTCATTGATAAAGGGGGATTAATAACTCCTGTTAAAAAGTGAAACATTTAACTTGAACACTTTACATTTATTCCGCTGTGCAAATAACTTTGATACTTATTAAAACAAGTGTTCATGATAAGAATCTGTTTATAAGCTCAGAAGCTGATCCAACACGTACCATATGCTCAATCATTATAATGCATAACGTATTACACGTATGCATTATAACAACATGAATCAGCATTCATTATATAACATATGTGCATGATAAAAGATTCAAAACATATCGTCAAATCATTTGGTTTAAAATTATAATGCATAATGTATTACACATATGCATTATAACAACTTGAATCATCATTCATTATATAACATATGTGCATTATAAAAGATTCAAAACATACCGTCAAATCATTTGGTTTAAACAGGTCATCTGAAAGCTTGACGTCACTTCCATCATATCCTGTTTCATGTTGATTGTGCGTGACTTTATCTTTCCTTACACTGCCAATTTCATCTCCTTTTATGTCTAAATACAAATCTCTCAATTCTCCCATGCCAAAACCTCCACCATCCATCTCAATCTTTTCCCGTGACCGCAATTTGTCAAGTTTCCAAAATCTTATTGGGCTTATTTGACGGTCCACGTTCAATGGCATTACATTAACTCGATCCACATACAACAGCTGCATATTTATTACAATTTTAGCAAGTCATCTATTATTTTAAAATTTAATTGTTATTACACACGCGTTATACAATACAAACCGTTAGAATCGTCAATGTGCCAGAGAAGTAAGATTTCTTATCACATCTTCTCCATCCATTTTACATTTCTTTATTGAACTTATGATATACGAACACCATTTTATGTCTCCAAGATCAATATTATCTCTAACATGATGTATGAAGTTATGATCGCACTTCCCTTTATCTTGAACTTCAACAATTGAGCTCATGAACAACATCAAGAAGTTTATCTTGAACATTACCCCGTCATCATCGTCGTTTCTTCAATCATGGCTGCACTTCAGTAGGCGCCACATAACTCCCTGGATACATGTCTTTCCATTGCTTAGCAACCCCAACAAAATTCTTCTTGTATTCAAACGGCTCCAAATCGATCTCACTGTTTGGTATTCCCAACAGTTGGTGTATTGTATCATTATCAATGTCTATATTGACATTTCCTAGATCAATCACCGTATTTTCCTGGTCAACAACAAAATGGCCCAGATTCGAAGGTATTCCATCCACTTGAATTGTCAGAAATTTTCCAAACCCAATGCTTTCGAAAGCATCTTGTTGCTTCTTTGTCATCTTTCACTGCTAAACTCAGCTGATGCGGAGACGTGCTTGTTCTTAACGAAAACCAGTCAGCGTTCTTTTTTGCATTGTTTCTTATTTTAGCTTTCCTTGTCCCATCCGGCTTCTTTCTCTTCTTTGTTACATTCTTCTTATTATTTCATTAACCATATGGATTTAACAACAAAAAAGATATACATGCACTTACAACGTGTACATAATATTAATAATGCGTACATGTGATAAACATAATTTTTGACGAACTGTACCCTCTGATTTGTCCTCAGTGTTATAAACAACTATATTTGTATGACCTGGTTTTCTGGACCTCGACTTCCTGACAGCAACTGATAATACGCAAAATAAACATCAGAAAAGTCGTCATCTAAAACATTTTTTGTGTAATACATTATGTATTGCACATGTGTTATACATAAATTAAAAACATGCAAACAGATATCGTTAACGATTTTTTTTTTGTGTAATACATCATGTATTGCACATATGTTATACAAAAAATATTAAAAAAATGTGAACGGCTATCATTTAAATTATGTTTATGTGTAGTACATTATGTATTGCACACGTATTGTACATAAATAAATAATTAAATGTGAACAATCCAATATTCCATTCATGTCGCATGTCTGGCCTACGTATGTGCTATACATGATATAACCATATAAATACAATCAAAGGCAAGATGTATAACCTGTGTTGGTAGTTTTAATGACTTTGTTTATTGTCACCTTGCGCCGTGATATTTCTTGTTTTTTTTTTTTTTTGTGTTGCCTTTGACTTCGTTGTCTATAAACCCATGACATTAACAAAAAAAAAAAGCTTAATTAACAAATTTTTAAAGAATGGTGTCATTAAAGAAACAAAATACATTTTGTATATTCGTTTTATTATACAACACATATGTTTCTTACTCGTGGCAGTTTCATCGGCGTCTACATCTTTTTCCTGTTGTTTTTTATGTTTTAACGCCTACTTATTTTTCAAGCTTCCATCTGTATGCGAAAGATACGGATAAACTAATTCATAATATTAACAAATATTTAAAAAGAAAAAAAACACAATTAACCAAATATAATCATTTTTATGGTAATACATTTATATAATGCCTCTTACCAAGATCATAAATCATCATGCACTTTTGTGTTACATTTTTCTGTGTTGTGCCTACTTTTTGGGTTGTACACGAACTTCAATCTTTTGCATGCTGCGAATATGAAGCGGGCGTTAAACAAAAGAAAGAATATATATATATATATATATATATATATATAATATAGGGTAGGGATCCTAAGAGAACCAATCCCTATTTGAGAACTGAGAGAACCATTCTGGACCACACATTTCATATAAAGGCAATTTTTTTTTTTTTTTTTTTGCATTAATCGCACATTTTTATGCAAGAAAATTTTTTTTTTGAATTTTTTTTATTTATACATATGTGTATATAGCAATTATACGTATGTGTATATATCAATTATACATATGTCTATATAGCGTTTTTCAGCTATACATATGTGTATATTTCAGTTATACATATGTGTATATTGCATTATACATATGTGTATAATGCAATTATACACATCTGTGTATTGAAAAATAATACAAAAAAATAAAAAAAAATTCCTGCATAAAAGCAGCGATTAAAGCAAAAAAAAAAAAAAAAATTTGCCTTAGAGAAAATTTGTGGTCTAGAATGGTTCTCTCAGTTCTCAATTTGAGAAAAGGTTCTCATTTGAACCAAATCTTATATATATATATATATATATATATATATATATATATATATATATATGTATATGTATATATGTATTTACATTTTGCTACAGTGTGTTGTAATAATGATCAATATAGTACACTGTTTTGTAATATGTTTACCGTGTTTGGTTGTTTTGTTTACTGCATCCGTGTCGGTATGACTAGTGTCATTTTTTTTTGTTTCCATCCAACTTAACCTTCATTTGTTGGCCTACACATGTGTAATACAATTACATTTTTTATACATATAACTAAATATGCATATACGCAATACGCTTATAGATATGACACGTGTGCATTACATGTGAATTACACGTGTGCAATACGTACAATTTGATATAACACACGTGTCTTATGCACTGCAGACATAACAGTATTATTACACATGCGTAATAAATAACGTAGAATGTATTTACAACACACGTGTGTTATATAACTACGTATAACACACGTGTGTTATACACTACAAACATAACAGTACTATTACACATGTGTAATATATAACATAGATACGTACATTACATTATAATTACATATGTACTATACACTATACTTACATTTTATTTAGCACATGTGTTATGCACTATACATACATCATATTATCATTGCATATGTGCTATACACTATACATACATTTTATACAACACATGTGTTATGTAATACACATACATCACATTATTATTACATATGCGCTATACACGTTATATAACTATTACATATGTGCATTATTATCACATAGATGAGGGGTATTTGCGACATTTATGCATGAAAAATACAACATATTGATATTGTATGAGTGAGTTGTTATCCATTTATTATTGTGGTATATTTACATAATTGAATTCGTAACACGATTTTGCTCCATTTCTTTAAACAAAAACACGATTTTCACACACTTCCATTTTTCTAAATTTACTAAGTCCCGTTTTTTGAATTTAAGCTTCAGTTTAGATGTTCCAGGGGCATAATGTCCAAAGAGGGAAATAACTACACTCAAGAAACTAGCCCTCTCTAGATCCAATTCCGAATTCTAAAAGAAACAGCCTAGAACATGTTGGCTTGAAAGATAAAGTGGCATGAAATGCAAGAAAGAACTCCATTCCATTGATAACTCTAGAAAATCTATGAAAAAGTGCAATATTTCAGCCAAATGCCTTTCTAACACAAATAATTAGTCACTAAAAAGGAAATTAAACTTTGTGCTTAGCAGTTACCATAACAAAAATCCTACAGATTTTTCTAAACTAACAGTTATGCTCACACATTGCACTACATGATATTATAAAAGTTCACTGTAACTAAGCTAGTTAACCACTGAGAAAGATAGATCCTGCTGATTTTTCATATGCGCAATAGGATGTTGTGGATGCATAAACTATGTCCGGTGGTCAAGGTGAACAAACAAATGTCCTTCGACCATGGAAACATAACATCCTATTTACAACACGTGCAGCTGAAGGATCTAAAACAATAAAATTAAAATTACATGGATCCTAATCTAAAGAGATAAAACTTCCTCTTTGTTTAGATCAAACTTATCATCCATATAAAACACGGATGTCTGTTAAGAATTGACCCGGCCACTTTGAGAACCCAGTTGAACCTAGCCTAAGTACTTCATATATTATAGACTTGCCAACTGCAAACAATATAACAAATCTATCACCATCAACATTCCAAATTATATCCCTGATTCAAATAATATCCTTCCATAACTTCTTACTCATCTAATCCTAAATCTATTGAAACTATACATACATTTTATTCAGCACATTATTATTACATATTTTTATTACATATGTGCTATAAACTATACATACATTTTATTCAGCACATTATTATTATTACATATTATTATTACATATGTGCTATACACTATACATACATTTTATTCAGCACATGTGTTATGCACTATACATACATCCTATTATGATTGCATATGTGCTATACACTATGCATACATTTTATACAACACATGTGTTATGTAATACACATACATCACATTATTATTACATATGCGCTATACACGTTATATAACTATTACATATATGCATTATATACAAATAATGCCAATCGTATAACTATAACATTTGTGTAATACATGTCATACAGTATGCTTAAACAATCATTACAAATGACAAATCACAATATCGTTTGAAACTGCATTTAACTTATTTCTTTTTCAGTACATTGAACAATATCGTTCGAAACTACAATGAACCGTTGATTCACACAAAACGCCTAATAGATCGACTTAATAGGAGTACAGATCGTTTCGGTGCGTGTGCGATAGAGACAATATGAATAAGAGAAGGAACCTGATGTTGATGATCGATTTCTTGATGGATAACTGATCGATTGTTTGCTCGTTATTTTGAATTGATCGGTATAAACCCTAGGTTATCGCCGTCTAGAGAGGGAAAGGGGTCATTTCCTTTTTTGTGAGGGTTTTGAAGTTATGAAAGGATTAGGAAGATATTTTTTTTAATCCCCAAAGTACCCTTCCTTGTTAAAATCCCATGTATTTGTTATTGTCTTTACATATTCAATCTCAACCATCCATCTACTAAGATCGATGGCTATTATTTAGATCTCGAGTTCTCTCAATAAAATGAGTTCTCTATTGAACCATCTCCATATATATATATATATATATATATATATATATATATATATATATATATATATATATGAAGAATCCTATGGCAGCAACTTGATTTATTGGGATTTCACATTCGATGTTTCTTGTTATTATTATTTATTATTCTTTGTCTCGCTGACTGTGTTGTGTGTATTCTTAATTAATGTGTTGCTTTCTTTTATGATCTTTATAATTGTTTTATTGTGCTTTTTTTCTTTTAATTAGACAATAATGGCAAGTATCCATTGATGGTTTTTCTTTTACTTGCAACAATAATGATAAGTATCCATTGATGGCTATTATGTTTTGTAAAAGATGTTAATAAAGAAAGATGTTATAGTTTCTTAACATTTATTCTTGATATAAACAGATTGAGATGCTTTTATGTGAGGATAGTTTGTTTGCCATGTTGAACAATTTTGGGGATAGTTTGTTTGCACATCATGTGTTTGATCAAATGCTTGAATGAAAAAAAAAAAACTTGTGTTAACTTTTTTATTTTATTTTATTATTATTATTACTATGTTTTTTTATGTTAGATTGGATATTAAAAAAATCATCTTTTTTGAGTTGGGTAAATGTATTTTTTATTGCATATTTTTTGTTTATGGTTTTTAGTTCTGAATTTGGAGCTGATCTATCCCAATTAACATGTGTTAAATAGCAAATGTGTTTTTATTTTCTTGGTATGACTTTTGATTTTTCTCTAATAATTTGTTCTTTATATTTCTTGAATGTATGTTATTCTGTGTGAAGGGTTTGATTTTTTTGTATTGGTGCTTACTAATGTGTCATGGTTCAATTAATACATGTTAGTCATGCTAACACATTGTGACACCCGGCACGTTTAGGTTAACATTTTATAAAACACCTAAGTCTACCTTAGTGAAAAACGTTTTCAAACATACTTAACTAGGTCAGTTGAGTCGTTATGATGGTTCCGGGAATCATCGGGAGTTGTTACAATGATCCACAGGATCATTGGGAGTCGGTCCATAACCATGTGAACACGGATTGGTGATTTGTAGAATCGTCGAGTTTAACGCACACACGTAAATCTCGAGTCCCGGAAATTGGTGAATGGATGGGAACGTGTTAGTTATCATGCATTATGTGCTTACAATCATTATATGACTTGTCGGTATGTGAATACGTGTTTATATGTGTTAAAATAGTGATTACACGTAATTGCATAACATTATAGGTGATTACGCGTAATTTCATGACAATAGGGTGTGATTGGCCTAGTCGCCAGTAAGTCATGCGATTAGGGGATATTTATAGGCGATTAGAGCCCTCATCGCTAGTAGTACATGCGATTAGGAACCCTATAAATACCACCCTTATGTTGTAAAACATCATTTTTGAAACCCTAACACACCCCAAAGCCATCCCACCCCTTATCCAACCTCTGGAACACGTTTTTGCTCAAGAAATCACCTTTCCAAGCCTTACACCTCATAATCATGCAAATTCAAGGTGTGTTCTTCATCCCAAACCTTTGTAATGATATTGTTTTGCTCCCTAAAGGTCCAGACCTGGTTTCTAAACATTTGTGTCTTTGAAAACTCATTAAAATCAGTTTCTAAACAAACCCAAACCTCTATGCTTGTTATATATGATGTATTCATGCAAGATAGGATTTTTATTGTTTAAACATGATTATTCTTGTGTTATTGACATGTTTCTGATCTAAATGAGTTATTATGATGTTAACCTAGGAGTTTGAAGGTTCATAGATGTGTATTATTGATAATAGGCGTTTTGACCCGTTTGAATGATTATAAAGGATTGATGATGATATGTTGTGTTTTGTTGATTGTTTAAGGTTAGGGATTACTCTAGGATGATGCTAGAACAGCATGATAATGTCGGAAAACGTTGTTATGTGATAAAATCTGGATATTTGCCATTTAGGGTAAGTTTTGCATGTTGATGTGATGTTTACATGCTAGTTATGCTATTTTGGGAAAACGCTTGCATTCGGGACAGCTAGGATGATAATAAATTAGGGTTTTTTGCTTGAAATAGTTTGATTAATGTTTTGGGTTTGATATTGGGTGTTTCCACATGTTTCAGATTTGATTTGGAGGGTTAAACGCGCGAAAAGGCGAAATGGTGCAGCAGGGACGATTAGGGGATCCCTAATCGCCTATAATAGGGGCGATTGGCTCCAATCGCATGTTACATGAGGTGATTGGGAGCCTAATTGCTAGTATGTTCATGTGATTACGATCCTAATCACTAGTTGACCATCCAAATCACCAGTTGACTTTCCTAATTGCATGTTTGATTCCTAATCGCGTGTACTGCTGTTATATGTGTATTTTAACATCCCGGAACACGGTTTACCACATAGGAACATGTTAGGAACCCCGTGACATGTCTAATAACTTGGTAATACGTGTCCGGACTTGTTTATACGTTAGTTGGGCGTTAAGCTAGATAGGGTGAATGTTTACGCATGCTAAGTGTTTAATTGCATATGTTGCATGATATCTTGTATGTGGCTAACACGTGGGATGTCGGGTCATCAATGGGATGTCGGGTCTTGTCTGGTCGGGTCGGTTTAACGTTCAAACATGTTTTCAACATACACAGTCACAGTGACTAATTAGCCTTCGGGTTAGTAGTCATCACACTTATGTAAACTCATTGATAGGTCGCCACTAGTAGGGACTATTACACACGTATCAGATTTCTATTTTACTGAGGACGCACTCTAAGGTAAGTTTCACGGCCTCTCTTTTATACACTTTTTCTCGGGGGAGAAGCATGCCACACGATTTAACAAATACAACGTTTATGTTTTATAACGCAACGCTTTTGAAACGCAACGCTTTTTGAAACACAACGCTTTTGAAACACAACACTTTGAAACACAACGCTTTTGAAACGCAACGCTATTGGAAACGCAACGCTTGTTTTAAATTACTATACGACGCAAGGCAACGCGAAGTCCCTAATAAAAACCATGAATGTGCGGGGCACAACGGGGGAAATGTGGATAGATCTATTAGGCTTGATAAACCCCACTCGACGGCTGAGAACCAGGCGGGTGCATATTATCTCTATTTTTGGCAACTCAAACACGGGCGGCAACACATGCAACGCTTGTCAGTAATGGTTTTGGCAACACAGTCGTAGTTGTAAGGAAACGTTTGTTATTTACTTAAAGGTTTTGCAACGCTTGAAACGCTTTGTGAACTTAAAACCTGTAAACTCACCAGCATTATATGTTGACGTCTTTTTGGCATGTTTTCTCAGGTCGCTAAGGTAGCAGCATTGAGTTTAGGCGCACGGAGTCTCACGGCGTCTAGGATCCATTTGCATTTCATTTTGAGTATTATCAGACTTTCTTGTTTTACTTTTGAGTTGTAATAAAGTTTTACGCTTCCGCAAGCGATGGTTGGATTTTTGAAACTTAATAGGCAATTTACGTTGTTTTCATATCATATAGATGTCGTTTATTGTGACCGTGGACTTGGATCCTGGTGTGTCACGCGCCTCGCGGTAAAACCCGCATGTGGAATTTGAGGGTGTGACACACATGTTTGTATTAGTGCCTATTGATGAATCTATCCCATTGACTTGTCTTAGGGTTCAATTAACATGTGTTAGTGATGCTAACACATGTTAGTATATGCCTGACTAACACGTGCTAGGGTTCATATGATATGCGTTATTTTCAGAAAATCATATGTTATAATAAGCTAACACATGTCAGTGATGTCTCGTTATGTGTTTAGGAAAGCCCAACTAACACTTGTTATCCTTTTTGCAGGTGATGAGATGTTTTGTGTTAAAGATGAAGATGGGTATCAAGAATGAAGCATAGCTAGATCTTTTTTATATTGTTAGGATATTTTTTATCATTCACTGATTTGCTGTAGTTTATATATATAAATATTTTAAGTTTCACAATCTGGTTTTAAAAATGGAATCACCAAGCTAAACCACACAACACGGCAGTGTACCGGTCGTAGTGTAGTAAAGTCGATAAGACCGAGTATCAATCCGTGGACACTGATATGCAGCCCTCGATACTAAACCTCCGTCGAGTCCTAATCTATATGAAAGAGCATAACTTTTATCTAAAAAGTAACTAAAACGATAAACAAGTAAACAAATAAAATAAGACAAGAAATAAACAAGCAGCAAGAACGAGAGATTAAAGAGTAAGCGCTCACGAAAGAGGAATCAGAAATGGGGAAGATGGGTGCCTAGACTGGGAATCCTACTGATAAAGCTGAAAGCTAACGGGAAATGGATATTCGAATGACTATCGGGATCTACGGGTATATCCAACTCGGGAAACACTATAGTATCTAGATCTCCTCTCGGTCTCACCAGAACACTAAATGATATCCTAAGCGGTCATGAAGCTCACCGGGTAAAGAATGGATCACCTCTCGGTCTGACCAAACATACAAGTTTACGCACCCAAAGATTAGATCTCTTCTCGGTCTCACTAATTACGAAACACCTAACGGTATCAAGGGGTGAATCTATTCCTAAAGGTAAATGTTTGGGAAAGCGGATAAAAAAGGATACCGGGAAAGAAATTCACTCTCGTGCAATATCTAACCAAATAAACCAATAAATCCTAACAAACCCACAACCTATCTCCTCTCGGTCTCAAGGTAGGTGACAAACCCAAAACGATGTTAAATACGCCATTTCTAGATCCTAAGTCAACAAGTCAACCCATCAAATCATCACACAAAGCAAATGATAAAAATATGCGACTTTTCATTTAAAAACACTAAGTTAATAAACTATAGCCACATACGAATCTAAAAATATAACGCAAACATCATCCGGGTGATAAATCACAACAAAAACCAATAAAGTTTAGATTTTTATACATAAACTAGTACCAAACAAGTGTCAAATCCCAAAAACTATCAATAATAATCAATAATCATCCCAAGTCTAGGCAACCAACATAAATTTAGCCCACCATAATTGATAACAAAACAGTACCAATAGATTCACCAAGTAATGTCAAGACTAGAACAAAGTTTTAAAATCAAATAAAAGATAGAATATACTTAAACTAAAAATGAAAATAGAACTTAAAAACCCCAACGTGACTTTACTGTTTCCAACCTTATGCAAATCTTTCAAATGCTTCTTCAATTGTGATGTCTGCTCCAAACTTCTATGAGCCGCCACCCCTTTACATTTTGTGTTTTGACCTTTCGCCTCCTCCTCCTTGCTCACGTACAGCTCTTTTATTTTCCTATTATAATAAGCTGCCGCCAGACTTCACCAGTTCACCTTGTGCCATACAGTTTTCCAAATATGGGCCGGCCCAAATGATTTTATTTGTGAAAATAATGGGCTGTTTGTTTTCCTAGTCCAAAATAGATATGATGATTGGCATAATTAGCTCCATAATGCAAGAAATAAATGAGTCCATCTTGTGTTTAATTTCTATACAACAAAATTTTAAATATGAGATTAAGCCAATGGCCCGTTTAAATATTAAAATTTTAATGAGTCTCAAGTTTAACTCAAATGCACATTTTTGGCTCGTTTTCACCAAAAATCATTAAATAACCAATTCGAACCATTTAGGTGTAATATTTAATAAAAACTTGCCCAAAATTATTTAAAGTGCAGAGAATATTGATATAAATATATGTATATTTTAGAACGCATCAAACATCCCCACACTTATTCATTTGCTTGTCCCTAAGCAAATATCATACAACACATCATACCCACACTTAGACCAAAAACGACTAACATCTAGCAAAGCCTAAGCAAGCCACAAATCCTAAAGACACAAAGATATCACAAGACTTACAATGGTCAAGAAGCATATGGTCCAACTAGCCAAATGTGGTGCCATTTTTTGAAAACATGGGATTACGTAATCAAGCTTCACTCCCCATCAAGATTCCAACCAAACCAAGCTAATACCCCTCACATAGATCACTCAACTCTCGGTGTATATCAATCATAAAAGTGATCCCTCAATACCTAAACATGAAGCTCGAAACACATAGGCTTGTACAAGGATCAAATCTCCAACTAAATGGTTTGGACCAACATTAATCAAGAGGACTTATGGGTAGGCAAAGGTTAAGGGTAGGATATATTTGGGAAAAGTGGCTAAAAAGAAGATAAAGATGAAAATCCGGGAAAATAAACTCTAAAATCATATAAATAACTAAGATGGGTAATTTTAACCCGTATATAACTTATTCCATTTTTTTTCTTTTTTTTTAACTCAACAATTTATTTATATACAACTCGAAAAACTCACTTTTCTTCGACTTTTCTTTTTCTTCTTTTTTCTTTTTTTTTTTTGCAACTTTTTTTTTCTTTATTTTTTTGCTATTTTTTATACTAAATAATATATCTATTTTCTTTAAACAACTAAACCAAAACTCAAAACCGGATACAAAAATAAAAGTGGCACATAGGGTAGACAAACGAAAAGGGAAAAGGGCTCAAAGTGGCGACTAAGGGTATATCAATCGGGTCAAAAAAATGAAAAATAAAAAGAATGAAAAAAGGCTAAGATGTGGGTGGATCCTAAATGCCTCTATCACGCTAATGTCAAGTTCAAACCCAAGGTCTAAAAATGTATCGTGATGCACAAGTTCTGTAATCAAGCAACATGTAGGCAGCACTCAACAAATGAAAGTGAATATCATAGTACTCAAATAGGCTCAAATCCTCACTATCAAATGCGGGAATGGGATGTCGGTAAAAGCCAAGAGTGGTCATCCTCAATCAAGTTCGTTCCACTATCCTAAGTATCCCAAAAACCATTTTACTTCAAAAACCGACTAGCTGGATCTACTTTACTATCGCGCATCTTAAAGAAATCCCGTGCCCCCAAGAAATGCAAACTCACATCAATCCGCTTTCAGCTTACGCTTTACAATGGCTAAGATGTGTCTTCTATGCGTAATCAATCACCTAGGGACTTGCAAAAACTTTTATTTTTTCTTTTTGTATTTTTCAAATTTTTACTTTTTTTTGTTTAGATTTTTTTTTTTTTTTTTTTTCAACTTTTTTTTTTAATTTTTGATTTTGATTGATTTTTTTTTTGAAAATATAAATTTTATTTATTTACTCCATCCCCACACTTAAAACGCACATTGTCCCCAATGTGTGTCAAAAGTGGCTAACATAAACTAAAACAAGAAAAAGAGAAAGGAAAACTGATACTTCCCTGACAAAATGCGATGAACTGATATATGGGGGCATCCCGCAAATGTGCAGCTGTCGGCGGGATCAAGCATAACCAAGTAATAACCTGCATAACAACTCAAATGCTCGCGAATCGCGGCAACACAAAGAAACAAACAATTAATAATAATAATATGGTTCGAAAACGATCTCCCCCGAATGGAGATTGAGTACGTGGGAGATGTCTCTACACCTTTTTTTTTTTTTTTGCAAATTTTAATATAAAAACTCAAAATAAAGAAAATATAAAAATAGAAATAAACTTAACTAATATGTACGCTCGAGCCAACACTCGAGAACAAATCATAACGATCAAAGCTATGGAGGGTGAAAGGAGACTGTCTTGACCTCGCAATCTCCACCAGACTATTGATGTCATGCTTCAAACCATGACCATGAACTACATAAGCATGATCATCCTCAACCCTCATGTTTGATCCCGAACCAGTCCACCTATGGTTAATACGCATCACCGATTGTTTACGAACATCTAACACTTCTTTTGAACGGATCTTTTCTAGTTCATGACCCAAGTGAACACCAATAGCATCCACAACCTTAAATGGATCATCATGAGTACGACGCTCAACCCCAAACACAACTTCATCATCCCCCGCACGTAGCTTCAGTTTACCCTCACTCAGGTCCACAAGGGCTCTCGAGGTAGCAAGGAAGGGACAACCTAGAATATCCGGAATGCGGCCGTCTTCCTTCATATCAAGCACGACAAAATCGACAGGGAAAACAAACTTATCCACTTTGACGAGTAGATTCTCAATAATACCCCGCGGGTATTTTGTCGATTTGTCGGCTAACTGTAAGCACATACGTGTGGGCTTCAAACCTCCTATACCAAGCTTAACAAACACAGAATATGGCATCAGATTAATGCTAGCTTCAAGATCTGCGAGGGCATTCATAACGGACAAACTGCCGATCGAACAAGGAATCGTAAAACTGCCAGGGTCGGTCATCTTCGTCGGCAGTTTATCCAAAATAACAGCAGAACACTCTTCACTCAATGTCACATGGGAATGCTGTTCCAACTTCTTCTTGTTGGAAAGCAAATCTTTGAGGAACTTCCCATACTTCAGCATCTTTTGCAGCACCTCAATGAATGGAAGGTTCACCTTGAGCTGTTTGACAAGCTCAATAAACTTCCCATATTGTACCTCATAACTCTGCTGTAACAATCTGCCGGGATAAGGAATACGAGGTGTGTAGACTCTCGGTGGTTCCTTCAACTTCACTTCCTCTTTCTCTTTCTGAGGCTCCAATGGCTGTGCCGTACTTGCTGGGACTCGCCTAGTAGGGTGCACCTTGCCTTGGACCTCCATCTCAATCTCCTCATCAACTGGCTGATCAACAACTGTCGGCTCAATCCTAACTGCTCCTCTGCCACTCCTGGTGGTCACTGCCATCACCTGCTCCTTTGGGTTCTTCTCGGTGTTGCTTGGAAGACCTCCAGCTTGCCTCTCATTCAGACGCTCTGCTAACTGACCAACAGTCTTCTCGAGATTCTGCATCGCGGTACTCTAACTCTTCAAGAAAGCCTCGTGCTCCCTAAATGTCGTCGGAGTCTCCTGGTATCTCTTCTCATCACGAGCCATGAACTGTGTCATCAACTGCGACTGCTGTGCCATCATCTCCTCTAGAGTGGGTTTCTTTTCTCCTCCACTCGGGGCTGCTGAAACAAACTCTCCTGCTGAGATCTCAGTGGGAACCCCGGTGGGTTTCCACTCTTCCTACTGAAGCAAGGATGATTCCTCCAACTAGAATTGTAATTATTACCATACGAATTCTCGTTCGCATTCTGAACATAATCAACCTGCTCCTGATGCCCAACAACAGCAACTGGACACGCGACCGTGTCATGCCCTCCTCGACATACCTCACACTTCTGCTCGCTCTTCTTCTGCATATCCTTCATCATCTTCGTAAGAGCCTCGACCTGAGCTGCCAACAAAGTGGTGGGGTCAACCGTGTGAACTCCTCTCTGAGCGGGTGCAGCTGGAGCAGTGTCCCTAGACTCCATATTCTGTTAGCTGCGCATAGCTATCTCCTCAAAAAGCTCAAAACACTCAGTAGGATCTTTGGTGTTCAACAAATTTCCACTAGGTATAGTGTCGAGCTTGTCCCTGGTGGCCAAAGTCGTGCCATGATAGAACTTCTAGACCAATGCCCAGTCCTCCATCCCGTGATTAGGA
Organism: Ambrosia trifida; assembly: GCA_028751855.1. NCBI lineage: Eukaryota > Viridiplantae > Streptophyta > Magnoliopsida > Asterales > Asteraceae > Ambrosia > Ambrosia trifida. The sequence continues at coordinate 120,813,560 of CM054122.1, forward strand.
CACCTGTTCAACAACTCCTTGAAACGCTCCCACGTCTCATCAAATAACTCATCAGCACACTGCCGGTAGTCCTGGATCATAGTCCTCAAATGAGCAGTCTTGGAAGGAGGAAAATATTTGTTAAGGAACTTCTCCTGCATCTCCTCCCAAGTACGAATGAAACCTGCTAGAAGGGACTCCAACCAGCTCTGGGCACGATAAACTAAAGAGAATGGAAACAAACGTAACTTGCACGCGTCCTCTGTCATGGTATTGATCTGAAACGTGTCACAAAGACAATAAAATCGAGAAAGATGAGCGTTTGGGTCCTCATTCGGCAACCCATGAAAAACACAGGTAGTCGAAATCAACGATATGATATGAGGTGGAATCTGCCAGTTGTTTGCCTCGACGGTGGGTTGGGCAATACTGGATCTAGCGGTACCCGTGATGTCTCGCATGATCGGCTACCACACGGCGTGGTCGCTGCTCAGCCATGGTAAAACGGTAAAATCATAACTAAAAAAACGAAAATAAAATAAAACGGTTGTTGGGTCTGCTGACCTGAAGAAGAACAGATGATTGAAAAGCCAAAATATACTAACAGTTGATCCACATAAATAAACAGCCTTTACAACATACTCTTCCTAAAAGAGTGTTGACCCTAGCAACTGATCCACCCAAACAACTGCTATGACAACTGCTGCTACAAAGGACTGGTGGATAACAACTGATAGAGAACAACTGCTGATTAAAGGTCTGACAGAGAACAACTGTTGATCAAGTGCTGAAGACTAAAGGTCTATTGGAGCCAACAACACTTAGGCTCCAACAGATGATACAAGACCATCAGAGTTTTCCTCAACAGTAGTTTACCTTACAGTGTTTTGTAACGTAACAGTAGTTTGTATAGGGCAGATGTTTTATGTTGTTATTCTGTTAGAGGACACTATCTTAGGTGACGTCAGCCTAGGTCACAAGTGGTTTAGATTTGTCTCTAAATAGAACAGTGCTTGTATTGTTCTATTGGTCACTCACAACATTGTCTCAGACAAACAATCATAGAGTGATCAGGCTGAGGGGGAGTACTTGTAATTGATTGTAATCTTTCAATATAATGAAAGCATTCGATTAAGAAAACATTTATTCCTTTTGTTTTGATTATAGTTTATTATTCCGCTGCACTTACCATATATATTCACTTCATTCATTTCTCATTCTGCATAAAACAAATCAAAACAATCAAACTCAGATCCTAACAATTGGTATCAGAGCTTGGTCAATTAAATTCGATCTAACCAATCAATTTAATATAAACAGATCAGCTCACAATTATTGATATCGTATGTTTGTCGGATTGAAAACAGAGTAGTTGTTTATTTTTGATTCAACCATTTATAAACAGACATTGTTTTTGAAAAATCAGAGAATGGCTTCAATCAATCACGATCCACACAACACTGGCACGAACAACAAGCCACCGATGATTGTCAGATCTGAATATAATATCTGGCAACGTCGGATGAGTCATGTTCTAGCTCAACAGAACACTGGGTGTTGGAAGTCGGTTATCTTCGGACCACATGTTCTGATGGTGCCGAGTACCGAAGATCCCAAGGTTCAGCAGCCTAAGAAACTTGAAAACTACTCCGACCAGGATTTTCAGAAAATTGAGTTATATGCTAAGGCCTTCAGTTTGTGGCCATGGCTCTACCCAATGATATATATGCTGGGCGGTTACACTGTAACAGTGCAAAGGAGTTGTGGGATGCACTGAAAGAACAATTTGGTGGGACAGAAGAGGTTATTGAAAACAATCGTGAAATACTTAACCAACAATATGAAACATTCAGTCACATTAAGGGGGAGTCATTAACTCAACAATTTGAGAGGTTTAACTGTCTCATTAGTGAACTAAAACTGGTTGGTCTAACTTACCCTCATTCAACTTTGAACCATAGGTTTTTAAGATCTTTACAAGATAAATGGGACACTATTGCTATAGTTATGAGAAACTCAATTGGATTCAAGGACCTATCACTGACCCAGCTTCATGGTAAGCTCTTGACCTATGAGAGAGAGCTTAACCAGAAAAAGAAGCTCCAGGACTCTGGAAAAGTGTCTGATCACTATGTATTTGGTAATACAACACTTTTAGGTCATGATGAGGTGCCTGGAAATAGTAAGGATCAGAGGTATGATCATTTCATTGACATAACTTCAGGTTCTAACTCTGATTCTTACTCACCAAACTATGCTTTTACAGCAAGTGGTGGTGATATCCAGGCATCTGATAACATATCCTTTGAGTATGATGACCTGAAATACTTTGACCCTGATTATTTGGAAGAAATGGACATTATGCACCAGTTGGCCCTTCTCAGTATAAGAACTAACAATTTTTGCAAGAAAACTGGGAGAAGGTTTCCAGGGTTAACTGGCAGGTCAAAGGTGGGGTTGGATAAATCAAAGATAAAGTGTCATAAATGTCAAAGACTAGGTCATTTTGCTAGGGAATGTAGGAGTCAACATGGTACACCTATGATTACCTATCCAAATCAAAGGCCATAGACAAACACATATCAAAATTCCTATAATGCCCCTGGACCTAATGTGCAAAACACTGCTCATTTTGCACAGTCCTCAAACACTGTTCCTGTCCAGTTTGTCCAAACCACTGTTCCTCAAATCCACTATGTGCAAACACCTGTTGCTCAGGCACCTGTGCCAATGACTACTGCTTCACCCTCTGCTCCAGCAGAGACCAGTCAACAGAGTTTCTTCACACAAGGCTTTGTTGATTGGAGCAGTCTACCAGATGAGTTGACAGATGAAAATTTTGCATTAGTTGCCAAAGCTGAAAATGAACCAGGAAATTTTTGTTTCATGGCTATGGTAGAAGAAGTTGAATCTGAGGAGGTGCTGACTGAATCTGTAGTTCTGACTGATGATGTTGTTGATGAAGTAGTTGCAGGTGAAAAACCTGAAGAAGAGGTTATGAATCTCTCAGATCCCTGGGGTGCATCTGATGATTGTGAGTGCAAGTGTGATTGTGCATTGATGGCTGTTGCTAAGGTATCTCCTCAAATCCTTAAAGATTTGTGTTCTGACAAATGTGTAATAGCATTTGCTAACATCAAAGAGGTGAATGAAAACCTTAGAAAGAAAATTTTAGATGATGAAGTTAAATTTGAGAAACTTTCAAAAGAGTTAAAAACAAATTTAACTGAAAAAGAATCTGAAATAAGCAGCTTAAAACATGAAGCAACCATAACAAAGACCAGCTCCAAACTATGATAACTAAATATCAGAGTTACAAAAGTGAGCTTGAGTCCACCCAAGTTGAATGTAAGAAATGGGTGGAATCATGTAGAGGTTTTGAAATGCTACTCAACAAACAAACCAAAAGTCATGTGAAGTTTGGTTTTGGTTTTGAAACCACTGCTCCAGCTTTTGAAAACACTGACAAAAGGGATCAAAAGTTAGTTGAGGTAGTACCAACTAATTTGAAGGGTCAAGAGATTAAAATCACTGAGCCTAATGGTAAGAAAATTGTTCTAGAAAAACCAGAAGGCTCCTCATCATTCACTAAACTTGAAAATTATGAATTTAAACCTACTTGGTCTAATGAGTGTGGTACTCTTGAGAACTTTAAACCAGTTGATTTCAAAACTCCTGAGGGGAAGACAACACCACAGGCAAAGATCATTCCCTTGAAAAACCTTCCAGCAGATGCTCAAACATCTGTTGAAAAGAAGGTTGAAAAAGGAAAAAAGAAAGAATAGTCTGTCCACTTGTTTTGTGATTTTTGTGAAAAGAAGAATCATGTCACTAAAAACTGTTTTCTTCTAAAAGCATATGATCTCAACAAAGGAACAAGTGTATGTGATTCAAAGGCCACATGCTCAATATGTGGTAAAAAGAATCACAAAACCAAAGAGTGTCTGTATCTCAAATATTTTGATGTCAAAATACAAGAGTACAAGGCTAAAACTCTTGCAAGTCAGGTGGTGAATACTTCAAAAGGAAAGCCCAAACAGACTTTTACACCATTCCAAACATCTGTTACCAAAAGTCTTGAAACATCTGCTCCCAAGGATGTCCAAGTAACAGATGCTCCACCCACAAGAAAGTACCCAAGAGGATATGGACAACCACCATGTCATAATCTGTCACATGTTTATGAGGAACCAAAAAGACCTAAACCAAGAGTGAACAGAAATCCATATGGGTACTATCATCTGTTTGGAAGTGATCAAACAACTGTTGCCCCAAGTGTTGACATTCAAGCACTAGCAAATGGTCAGCAATAGTTGTTGAACTTGATTCAAAAACTAGTTCAAACCACTGATCACCTTCCCAAGCTTGAGACTGAAAAGTCTGTGGACCCATCCAAAGCCAACTTGGCTTTGGACACTCACCAAAACTAATTCATTACTGCTGTGCAGGGAGCTTCTCCTTGTTTAGATAGTCTTTGGTATGTAGATTGTGGAGGCTCCAGGCACATGACAGGATGTAGAGCCCTTCTTCTGGACTTCTTAGCTCATGGAGGGGGTGATATATCCTTTGGTAATGATTCAAAAGGTAAGGTGTTGGGTTCAGGGACTGTTCAGGCTGGGAAACTCAAGTTTGAAAATGTCAATCTTATTGATAATCTTAAATTTAATCTTCTTAGTGTTTCACAAATGAGTGACAAAGGTTATGGCTCATTCTTCACTAAGAAAACTTGTAAGATTATTGGGCCAGAAGTGGTGAAAAAGATTGATACCATCATTGCTGAGAGCAAAGCACAACTTGTTGCTCATAGAAGTGGCAATGTGTATGTAGTTGATATGTTGAAGGACAATCCTATGGCAAATGCCTATTTGTTTTCTGCTGCCTCCACGAAGGAAACAAAATTGTGGCATAGAAGACTGGGTCATACCAACCTTCAAACTATCAAATCACTCTCCAAACAAAGCCTTATCAGAGGTTTACCATCAAAAAAATTCAAATGTGATGAGCATTGTGTTTCCTGTTTAAAAGGAAAACAACATAAAAGCTCTTACAAATCCATTGATGAGTCCAAAACAAGTCAATGTCTACAATTGTTGCACATGGACTTGTTTGGCCTAATTAAAATCATGAGTCTAAGAAGAAAAAGATTTTGTCTTGTCATAGTTGATGATTTTTCTAGGTTTACATGGACTTACTTTTTACACTCTAAGGATGAGACTGCAGGTATCTTGAAGGACTTTGTCACCAAAGTTGAAAAACAATATGACTTGCCAGTAAAAGTCTTTAGAAGTGACAATGGAACAGAGTTTAAAAATAAGGAGTTGGATGACTTCTGTGTGTCAAAAGGGATTGTGAGGCAGTACAGCATCCCAAGAACACCAGAGCAAAATGGGGTGGTTGAGAGGAAAAATAGAACTCTTATTGAAGCTGCAAGAACCATGCTAGTAGATTCTGGTTTGCCACTGTCCTTCGGGCAGAAGCTGTAAACACTGCTTGCTATGTTCAAAACAGAGTTTTAATCAACCCAAGACATCAAAAGACTGCTTATGAAATTTTGTTCAAAATCAAACCATTAATCTCATTTTTCAAAATCTTTGGCTGCCCATGTTTCATTTTAAATCTCAAAGATTCCATTTCAAAATTTGTAGCCAAACTAGATTGTGGATACTTTCTGGGATATTATTCTACTGCCAAGGCCTATATAGTGTTTAACACAAGGACCAGGACAATAGAAGAAACTCTGAATGTAAAGTTCAATGAACTTTCATCCCTAAAAATCCCAGCAAATCCTGCTGAGTTGTTTGAGTTAGATAAATTCAAATTTGAAGATATTACTGTCAAAACTAAAAATGCAGGTACTCCACAATCTCCACAAAAAGATTACAGAACAGATGTTGTGATTCTAAGTCACTATAAAATCTATTCTGCATCAGAGGAAGCAGCTGTTCAAAACAACTGTCAAAACTCTGTCACAGCTGAGTCAGCCACTGTTGGCCAGTCTTACCCTCAAATCACTGCTTCACCCTTCACATCCACTGTTCAATCATCTGTTGACAAAAGTCAGTCCAGTTTTACACAACTTGGACCCATTCCCCCACTTCCATTTCAAACATATGTTGGAACTACAGAAGTGCAAACAGATGTTACCTCAACAGAGTAACCAAACCTCTGTCCTTCACCTCAAAATGTCATCATACCATATCAGGGAGATCTAATCTACCTAAGAGCTCATCCACCAGATCAAATCATTGGCAACATCAGAGAGGGTGTGCTAATAAGAAGCCAATCCTCAAATATCTGTCTTTTTGCAGGTTTTCTATCTCTCACACAACCTGTCAAGTACCAAGAGGCACTAAAAGACAACAATTGGGTAGAAGCTATGCAAGAAGAGCTCCTTCAATTTAAAAGACAACAAGTATGGGAACTTGTACCACTGCCTAAGGATGTTTGTCCAATAGGCACAAAGTGGGTCTTTAAAAACAAAACTGATGAAAGGGGTATAGTTGTCAAGAATAAAGCCAGGCTTGTGGTTCAAGGCTTCAGACAAGAAGAAGGGATAGACTTTGATGAAACCTTTGCTCCTATAGCAAGGTTAGAAGCTATCAGACTCTTTCTAGCCTTTGCTGTCAACCACAACATCAAGGTGTATCAGATGGACATCAAATGTGCTTTCCTATATGGCAAAATTCAGGAGGAGGTCTATGTATGTCAACCACCTGGTTTTGAAGACACATTCCATCATGATCATGTCCTACAAGCTTAATAAAGCTTTGTATGGACTCAAGCAAGCACCTAGGGCCTGATATGAAACTCTTTCCACCTTTCTCTTATCCATTGGTTTCACAAGAGGTAAAAATGATAAAACCTTATTTTTGAAATGGAGAGGGAAAGATTTAATGATTGTTCAAATATATGTGGATGACATCATCTTTGGATCCACATGTAACAAAATGTGTGAAGAGTTTAGGGAACTCATGACAGCAGAGTTTGAAATGAGTGCTATGGGTGAACTTCAGTGTTTCCTTGGTCTCCAAGTGAAGCAGCTGCAAAATGGCACATTCATTTATCAAAACAAATATGTGAAAAAATTGTTAACAAGATTTGAGATGAATGACTGTAAGCCATGTAGTACACCCATGAGTACAGTCAAGCTACTCACTATTGATGACAAGGATGAACTGGTTGACCAGACACATTACAGATGCATGATTGGGTCTTTATTGTACTTAACTGCATCTAGGATAGACATTATGTTTGCCACTTGTGTTTGTGTAAGATCCCGGGCTTCACCCAGAAAGTCAAACCTTATTGCTGTGAAAAGGATATTCAGATACCTAAAAGGTGCTCCCACACTTGGTATCTGGTATCCTGCTAATGAAAACATTGAGCTTTCAGGTTATTCAGATAGTGATTTTGATGGCTGCTACACCACAAGGAAGTCTACATCAGGATGGTGCCAGTTTCTAGGGAATGCCTTAGTCTCTTGGCAAAGCAAAAAGCAAGCAGCTGTTTCAACTTCAACAGATGAGGTTGAATACATTGCTGCTGCAAGCTGTACAGCCCAACTCATGTGGCTTCAAAATCAATTACTGGATTTTGGGATAACAGCACTAAAGACTCCACTCATGTTGGACAGTCAAGCTGCTTAAAATATCATCAAGAATCCAGTTTCTCATTCAACCACAAAGCACATAGACATCAGACATCATTTTGTCAGAGATAGCTATGAAAAAGGTTTGGTTTCTCTGCACCATGTTCCAACAGAGGATCAGTTGGCAGATGTGTTGGCAAAAGCTTTAGACACATTTACCTTTACAAATCTGATTTCTAGAATTGGTATGCTAAACATGGATTAAACACCAAAAATGTTTTAAATAAAAACATTAAAATGTTTCAGAAAATCAAAATCCATCCTTAAAAATAGCTTTTTGGTTGAAAAATCTTTTAAGGATGAAACAACCACTGCTTCATCCACTCTATCCACTTTTAAGTTGAAAAATCTGTTTCAAACATCTGATCAGATAAAACAACCATTGCTTGGTTGAAAAATCTGTTTCAAACCTCTGATCAGATAAAACAACTGTTTCATTATCTATATATATATATATATACATATATATACATATATCTATCTATATTAATAAAAAAAATCAAGTACTGTTAGCATCAGCACTTTAGTAAAACAACAACTGTTTGCATCAGATCTTTTGCAATAGCTGTCTACCACCAGATGTTTAGCCATCAGATGTTTGCCACGTCTGCTCTTAAAAGCAGAGTTTTGGCCACATCAGCGGTTTCACCCGAGCCTATAAAAACCCTGTTTTACCACAACAGTCGTTACACTGTCTCATTGTATTCAAAATACTGAAACCGCCTTCTTCATCCTCAAACCCTTACTCCAATTCCACTCACTCTCACACTCGTAATCCATTATAATGGATCTTCAAGCTAAAGACACCCACAATTATCTCCCATATCTGGTAAAAACAGATGAAAACACTCCATTCCATTCCACCATCGACATCATCTTACAATCCAAATACCTGACAATCCTAACCGCTGATGCTCCTATCTATCTTGATACCCTCCAAGAATTCTGGTTAAACACTGAGTTTCTTCTTCAAGACAAAAGGCCTACATCCATTATCTCAAAAATTGGAGAGACAAGTATCGTCATTACCCCTGAACTCATATCCACATCCATCTCACTCAATGACCTGTCAGGTAAAGATTCTTTCCCTAAGGTAGAGCTTCACACAGAATTCAGGAAAGAGGTTATGATGCACAGATGACTGGGTCAACACTTTTCAAAAAGTTTTTCCCACCAGTCATGAAAATTTTCTTTCATACCCTCCTTCTCTGTGTCTCTGCTAAGTCCACTTCCTTTAATGAAATCCCATTTAGGATTCAGTACTTGGGCTATGCTATGTTGTCAGATTCTGACTTCAATCTATCCCAGAGACTGTTTATGGACTTAGTGTCAAATGTGAAAGCCATAAAGTCTGGGTCTAATAATGCTTTTTTGATTTACCCAAGAATTTTTAGTGTAATCCTTCAAAAGGTTTTACCTGAAAAAGATTTTAAAAGGGGTGAGTTAATTCAAATGAAGAGTCTAACTGATGAAACTTTCACAAGAATGCTGGGTTCAACCACCCAAGAAAAAGTATTAAAAGTGTCAAAAGTTTCCAAAACACAAACAAAGAGGACTAAGACAACAACTGTTGTCCAAACCTCTGTTGTTGAGCCCACTGCTTCTGGTGATCATGGCACTACATCCAGTGCTGTGAAACCCACACCAGCCACCTCCAAAAGAAAACGTCCATCCACAAAAACCACCACTAAACCAAAAAGGGGACTTCTGGAAGATGAGATACCAGAAGAAAACCCTGTTGCAACACAAAAGAAACAAGAAACCACTGTTGTTACTTCCTCACAACAGTTGGATATATCTCAACCTGACCAAATTCCTCATGCATCCTCACAAAAGGATCATGTTGTAAGCCAAGGGGAAACACATCATGATACATTTGAGTCACTTGGCCATATGTTCACAAGCCCCTCTCCCAGGGCTAATTCTCTTTTCACTCCTCCACCTTCACCAACACATGTTCCTCAAACCATCCAACCTCTGTTTGAGGCTATTGAGAAAACTCAGGAAAATCCAAGTTTCTCTCCTTCACCTATTAATGAGAGTATACCTCAACAAGTGACTGGGACTGAGGAAAATCAATCAGCCATCCCACAAACAGATGAGGAGGTTACACCCCTAGAGTTCAATGAAACTCTAGGTGAGTTTTCAAGTGGAGCAGCCACTACTGATGTAGAGACCATTGTCTCACAACAGGACAGTGGTTATACAACTAAGACTCCCTTGAAGGCAACAACTGATGAGGCCACTATAGTGTCCCCAAAATCAGTTGGAAGTCCCCAAAACCAAGAAAAATGGGCATCTGGTTCTCATCCTTTGGACTCACCTCCTAGGACTGAATCAGTTACAACTACTACTGGTAGGAATTCAGATGATCCTATTAACTTAGGTGATGAGTTAAAATACCAAGAATTGACGGCCAGAGTATAGTCCATTGAAACCTCTGTTGCTAATATCAAATCAGATATCAAGACAATATTGGGATCATTGGCTACTCTCACCAAGAGTCAACCATCCACAGCTGATATTGCTAGTGAGCTATGGAAATCTGTTTCTCCCATCATCATAGCTCACAGAAAACTAGCAGATCAGACTCATGAAACTGGTAGATGCTAGGTACAAAGATACCCATGCAGACATTAAAGCCATTAAAGACCATCTAGTGAAGACCACTGGCTCTGCCCCTACCACAATTCTCAAAGATGAAGATGATGATGACTTCACAGCTGATGATGCCAAAAAGGGGGAGAGTGGCAGAGATAGATTGCCAAAGCTAGATCCCTTTGGTTGTCCACCTTCACAAAAAGGTCAATCAAAGTCTGCCAACAAACCAGGGTCTACCCAATGCTGAACAACCATCTGAAAGATCTTTCCCTTCTCTTCCACATTTTCCTGTTCCCCTAAACATAGACACATATCTAAAATCCAAGGCTGAACAGGCAGATGCCATCATAAAAGAGAAATGCAAAGGGAAAGAGGACAGGACTGCTCAGGGCATCCATTCAGCAGAGCTTAGCAAATTGAGAAGGATTGAAGATTTTGCTAAGACCCTGAGCAACTCCATGTCTTCCATGCCTCTCAGCAGTGACATGGAAAGGGAGGTTAGGGAATCACTTCTTGAACAGATCTTGGCAACCATGCCTTATAAAACAAACAAGAAACAGTTTGCAGGCTGGACCACTCATGCTCTTAGAGAAGAACTCTTAAGAATTGAAGAGATGACCAAGAATCCCCCAGCTAAGGTCTTGCCCCTGATTTCAGTAAAGGCAGAGATCCAGCCAGAGCCTTGAAATTCAAAAGAATGAGACAAGAAATTGTGGCTGCTGACTATGGGGAGATGAAGTCTGTTGCAAGATGGTCAGAGCTGAGGTTGGTTGAAACTTACAAGAAACTGGAAGAAAATAGGAAGAAAGACCCTAACTTGGCCAGAAAACCTGTCTACTCTGATGAACCACTGATGAAGAGACCTTAACAGGCTTTTACATTAGACAGCCTACTTGATACTTCTGATCTATCAGCTGCTGCTAGAAGACAACTCAAGAAAAAGAAAGAAATGTCTGAAAAGGATCAGAAGAAGTTTGCTGATACTTATATAAAGGAGGGCCTCTTCAATCAAGTACACTTTTTCTCAGATCCCATTACTGAATAACTCAGAGAACTCATTGGGAGACCTCCATCACCAAACTCATTCAAAATAAAAGTGCATCTCAGCAAATCCTCTGATTCAAAAATTCTAAAATGGAAGGTCAACAAAGACACCTATGAATTGACTTTGCTTAGATCAGATGGAGAAGCTCAAAAGCTAAGCATGGATGATGCATACAGGCTGTGTGTAGATGACCTCCAAACACTACTGAACCTTGAGCTTGAAAGAGATACAGAAGACCTCTACTCTTTAAACTTTGAGTTACAATTCAAAGGTCAAATCAGAGAAAGTCTGATGAGGAATAAATTCAAGAATAAAGTCTAGTTTTGGCATCATCTGTTCTAGGGGGAGATTGTTGGGTCTGCTGACCTGAAGAAGAATAGATGATTGAAAAGTCAAAATATACTAACAGTTGATCCACATAAATAAACAGCCTTTACAACATACTCTTCCCAAAAGACTGTTGACCCTAACAACTGATCCACCAAAACAACTGATATGACAACTGCTGCTACAAAGGACTGCTGGATAACAACTGATAGAGAACAACTGCTGACCAAAGGTCTGACAAAGAACAACTGCTGATCAAGTGCTGAAGACTAAAGGTCTGTTGGAGCCAACAGCACTTAGGCTCCAACAGATGATACAAGACCATCAGAGTTTTCCTCAACGGTAGTTTACCTTACAGTGTTTTGTAATGTAACAGTAGTTTGTATAGGGCAGATGTTTTATGTTGTTATTCTGTTATAGGTCACTATCTTAGGTGACGTCAGCCTAGGTCACCAGTAAATTATATTTGTCTATAAATAGAACAGTGCTTGTACTGCTCTATTGGTCACTCACAAGATTCTCTCAGACAAACAATCACAGAGTGATCAGGCTGAGGGGGAGTACTTGTAATTGATTGTAATCTTTCAATATAATGAAAGCATTCGATTAAGAAAACATTTATTCCTTTTGTTTTGTTTATAGTTTATTATTCCGCTGCACTTACCATATATATTCACTTCATTCATTTCTCATTCTGCTTAAAACAAATCAAAATAATCAGACTCAGATCCTAACAACGGCTAATCTAACACACAAAAACCAAACTCATGCAAAGACAACAAATAAACTAAGGCACGTAGAAAAACCTAAAACCAAAAAAGACATAAAAATACGACTAAACTAATGCGGATATAAACAAAGAACGAATGACTAGATCCCCGACTCGGGTCATTCTCGAAGTCGCCAGTGACCCCGACAACGGCGCCAAAAACTGATTTGCTGTGGTTTATATATATAAATATTTTAAGTTTCACAATCTGGTTTTAAAAATGGAATCACCAAGCTAAACCACACAACACGGCAGTGTACCGGTCGTAGTGTAGTAAAGTCGATAAGACCGAGTATCAATTCGTGGACACTGATATGCAGCCCTCGATACTAAACCTCCGTCGAGTCCTAATCTATATGAAAGAGCATAACTTTTAACTAAAAAGTAACTAAAACGATAAACAAGTAAACAAATAAAATAAGACAAGAAATAAACAAGCAGCAAGAATGAGAGATTAAAGAGTAAGCGCTCACGAAAAATGAATCAGAAATGGGGAAGATGGCTGCCTAGACTGGGAATCCTACTGATAAAGCTGAAAGCTAACGGGAGATGGATACTCGAATGACTACCGGGATCTACGGGTATAACCAACTCGGGAAACACTATAGTATCTAGATCTCCTCTCGGTCTCACCAGAACACTAAATGATATCCTAAGTGGTCGTGAAGCTCACCGGGTGAAGAATGGATCACCTCTCGGTCTGACCAAACATATAAGTTTACGCACCCAAAGATTAGATCTCCTCTCAGTATCACTAATCACGAAACACCTAACGGTATCAAGGGGTGAATCTATTCCTAAAGGTAAATGTTTGGGAAAGCGGATAAAAAAGGATACCGGGAAAGAAATTCACTCTCGTGCAATATCTAACCAAATAAACCAATAAATCCTAACAAACCCACAACCTATCTCCTCTCAGTCTCAAGGTAGGTGACAAACCCACAACGATGTTAAATACGCCATTTCTAGATCCTAAGTCAACAAGTTAACTCATCAAATAATCACACAAAGCAAATGATAAAAATATGCGTCTTTTCATTTAAAAATACTAAGTCAATAAACTATAGCCACATACGAATCTAAAAATATAACGCAAACATCATCCGGGTAATAAATCACAACAAAAACCAATAAAGTTTAGATTTTTATATATAAACTAGTGCCAAACAAGTGTCAAATCCCAAAAACTATCAATAATAATCAATAATCATCCCAAGTCTAGGCAACCAACATAAATTTAGCCAACCATAATTGATAACAAAACAGTACTAATAGATTCACCAAGTAATGTCATGACTAGAACAAAGTTTTAAAATCAAATAAAAGATAGAATATACTTAAACTAAAAATGAAAATAGAACTTAAAAACCTCAACGTGACTTCACTGTTTCCAACCTTGTACAAATCTTTCAAATGCTTCTTCAATTGTGATGTTTGCTCCAAACTTCTATGAGCCACCATCCCTTTACATTTTGTGTTGTGACCTTTCACCTCCTCCTCCTTGCTCAAGTACAGCTCTTCTATTTTCCTATTATAATAAGCTGCCGCCAGACTTCACCAGTTCACCTTGTGCCCTACAGTTTTCCAAATATGGGCCGGCCCAAATGATTTTATTTGTGAAAATAATGGGCTGTTTGTTTTCCTAGTCCAAAATAGATATGATGATTGGCCCAATTAGCTCCATAATACAAGAAATAAATAAATGAGTCCATCTTGTGTTGGCTCTAGCCCATTAATTCCTATACAACAAAATTTTAAATATGAGATTAACCCAATGGCCCATTTAAATATTAAAATTTTAATGAGTCTCAAGTTTAACTCAAATGCAACTTTTTGGCTCATTTTCAGTAAAAATCATTAAATAACCAATTCGAACCATTTAGGTGTAATATTTAATAAAAACTTGCCCAAAATTATTTAAAGTGTAGAGAATATTGATATAAATATATGTATATTTTAAAACGCATCATTCACAAATAATTTTGATTGCATGAAACATTTTTTTGATACGTTTTATTTTGATTATTATGATCGTTTTTATCATTTTATTAAATAAATACACATTTTATGTGTTTTTTTTTTGTTCTTTTCATATATGTATGTTAAAACATGTTAGTGATGCCTCATACAAGATCAGGTTTTTGTATCATAATACAAACATATGTTAATATTATTTGTGGGAAAGAGGCCATAAAGTGGGAGAGAGATGACTTGACTAGTGTCTAATCAACTTTTTTAAATATGTTTTTTAGAAAATGAAGATTACCATAGTGCCCTTATTTTTGTACTTTAGTGAATTTGTGTGTATTATTTTAATTAGAATGTCAGACCATTAATCACAACCATTGATCATGCTTGATCAATGGTTGTGATGGGGTTTACAAGGTTTCCTCAAAATTTTGAGGTTTCCTATATATATATATATATATATATATATATATATATATATATATATATATATATATAGGATTAGGTTCCATTGAAAACACACTCCTCATAAAAGAACTAGAAAACTCAAGTTAGCCAATAAGATCATGCCATGTGTATTTGTTTTGTTTTAGTATTGAAGGGTATAATGGTAAACAACCATTAAGATATTATTAATACCCACCCCACCCCACCCCACCCCACCCACCCTACCCACACCCAACCCTACTCTCTCTCTCTCTCTCTCTCTTCCCCTTCCATATATAACTCTCTATTCTCTCTCTTCTCACACAATCACACAATCAGACATCTCTCATCTCTCTCTTCTCTCTCTCTCTCTTGAAACATCTCAATAATAATAATAATAATAATAATAATAATAAAGAGTCAAAGATCTGATAGAAACAAGATAAACAGATGTCGAACAGGTATGAGAGAATTATTTTTAATACAACATACAAACTACATAAAACCTTGTTACACTACTGTAAAGAAAAAAGCCCCCATGTTTTTAACATTACTATCCTGCACTTTTTACAGAAAACTTTTAAAACACTGCTGTATTTTTACAAGGTCATGTAGAAAAAAGCCCCCATGTTTAACATTAGATTTTTACATTGATTATCACCATTGTTAAACTTTTTGTGCCATTACACTGGTGTAACGGTTTATTTTTCCTATTTTTTCAGGGAGGAGGGCAGCTGGCAGTGAGACGAGAGGAAACATGAAGAGTGGAGTGATGGCGGATGGGATTTTCTTTTTGGGATTAAAGTGGGATTTTCGTTTTACACTGGTGTAAAATACTGGATTGTTTGTAAACAATGTTTTGTCAGGGTTGTTGTAAAAGAAAAGAATTAAAAAATAAAATAAAAAAATGAATTATCTGTTTGTAAAAAATGAATTAAAAAATACAAAAAATAAAAGTAGATGATTTATTTCATAAAGTAGTGTTTTGGTATTTGGGAGAGAGAATGGTGTCAGGTGGGCCCCATGTGAAAAGAAAAAGGAAGAGAGAGAAGGAATGTGTCTCTTTACCATAATACCTTTGTCATTTTTTTTATTATTATTTTTCACAAACAACTTGGACAAGTGGCACTAAAGGACAAAATAATGTGGTGGCATAATATTAGCCATTGGATCAACTAAGATCAATGGATAGAAATGGTTCCCGGTGTTCTTTCACGAAAAGTGTGTTTTCATTTTACCTTTTCCCTATATATATATATATATATATATATATATATATATATATATATATATATATATATATATATATATATATATGAGTAGGATCATTTGTGAACTCTCTTAAATTGTGAGAACCATACAAACTCACTTTATAACCACACCCTTATTTTAATAAAAAATGAATATGTGGTCCAAAATTAAACAACAATAAAATATCGAATAAAATATTAATATACTTACATAGGGTAAAAATCCTTTACACCTGTGTAATTGAGCGTAAATTCATGTATTTATTTTACAGCGGGGTTTACGTGTTTTTACACCAGTGTGCACAAAATGTTTTTTTCCGCATTTTACGTCGAGTTCTCGCGAGTTCTCAGCGGATCCTAACCCTGTATATAAGTACTAGTGGGTTGGTCTGCGCAATGCAGCGGGTGTAACCGAAACTCTTTTGTAGAGCACAATCTAACCTAACATACCTATTATGAACCTAACCACTATTACATGAATATTTCTTAATACCTTTGTTTGAAATTCATTATAAACAGAAACTTTCTTCTTTGGTTGTAGAACCCGGTGATCATATAGTTTAGCTCAGATTAGACATGTATATGTGTATGAATATAACGTAATAATTTAAGAATTGAAATTGTTACCTCATCATTAAAAACACAACTTTCACTATTGATTTCTCAATTTCTATGTAGTATAATCAAGTTTATAAACTTTAACTTTTATAAAGTAACCTAATTCTATATAAAATGTTTTAACAAAACATGTAGCATCATGAATTAAAATTCAATTCTTAAATTGTGTGTATTATTTTAATTAGAATGTCAAACCATTAATCACAACCATTGATCATGCTTGATCAATGGTTGTGATGGGGTTTACAAGGTTTCCTCAAATTTTTGAGGTTTCCTATAGAAACTTGCTATATATACACACATATATATATATATATATATATATATATATGAGTAGGATCATTTGAGAACTCCCTTAAGTTGTGAGAACCATACGAACTCACTTTATAAGCACACCCTTATTTTAATAAGAGAAAATTGCTCGAATAATCCCTGTGGTTTGTTCAGATTTCACCTTTAGTCCCCAACTATTAAAAGTTACAAGTATAGTCCCTAACTTTTGGTGTTTTTTTAACTCGGATAGTCCCTGAGTCTAATGGAGGTTAGATTATTCAGTTAAGTGGATATAAAATTACTAAAGTACCCTTATTATTAAAGAAATATAATTAAAACTAATTAAAATTACGTGGGCCCCACCCACTTTTTCTTCCACACTTCATTTTTCTCACCCATCATCTCGTCAAACACCCACCACCAACACCTCCCCAAGTTTCATCTTCTCCGCTCTAAACCACCCACCTCCACCTTTCACCACCATCAATATCCACCAACCACCATAGCAACCACCCACCTAACAATCACCTTCACCATAAGTTTAGAGTGGGTTCCTCAACCTAGCAGCGGATACCAAGGTTATGAACAGCATACCATCGCTAACCTACGGACCTCCTAAGCACCGCCCAAATCGTCGTCGTACTGCAACCGAAGAACCACCTGCTTCAACTTCTCCAACATTTCCACTTTCTTGTTCAACTCTTCTTCTTCTACATTAGATCTGCAATTGGGCTTCTCCGTCGTCGGTGATTGGACGGTGGTACGCCGGCACCGCATTTTATTGTGTTACTGATTTTATTATGGTGAATTGATGGTCAAGAACAGCTAAACCAAATTGTTTTGTTGTAATCTACCCATGTGATTTATGTTATCAGGTGGATAAGCAAAGGTTGGAAGGTATAAGAGTAAGAAGGTGCCAATTGGTAAAAAAGGGACGGTTGGAAAGTTTATGTTATCAGGTGGGTCCTCTGTGACGGTGGATTTAGGGCGGCGATGATGACAGAGAGAGGGTGGTGGTTGTTGGGCGAGTGGTGGCTGTGGTGGTTGGTGGATGTCGGTGGTGGAGATGGGTGGTGGTTGTTTGTGGAGGTGATGAAGTGGAGAAGATGAAGTGTGATTTATTATTATTATATATTTTTATTAAAGTAAGGGTAGTTTAGTAATTTCACACCCACTTAACTGGATAATCTAACCTCCGTTAGACTCAGGGACTATCCAAGTTAAGAAACACTAAAAGTTAGGGAATATACTTGTAATTTTTAAAAGTTGGGGACTAAAGATGAAATCTGAACAAACCACAGGGACCATTCGAGCAATTTTCTCTTTTAATAAAAAATGAATATGTGGTCAAAATTAAATAACAGTAAAATATCGAATATACTTACATAGGGTAAAAATCCTTTACACTAGTGTGCACAAAAAAAAATTCCGCATTTACGTCGAGTTCTCGCGAGTTCTCAGTGGATCCTAACCCTATATATAAATACTAGTGAGTTGGCCTGCGCCATGTCAGCGGGTGTAACCGAAACTCTTTTGTAGAGCACAATCTAACCTAACATACCTACTATGAACCTAACCATTATTACATGAATATTTCTTAATACCTTTGTTTGAAATTCATTATAAATAGAAGCTTTCTTCTTTGGTTGTTGAATCTGGTGATCATATAGTTTAGCTCAGATTAGACATGTATATGTGTATGAATATAACGTAATAATTTAAGAATTGAAATTGTTACCTCATCATTAAAAACACAACTTTCACTATTGATTTCTCAATTTCTATGTAGTATGATCAAGTTTATAAACTTTAACTTTTATAAAGTACCTAACTCTATATAAAATGTTATAACAAAACATGTAGCATCATGAATTAAAATATTATAACAAATTGAATGTCATGATGCTTCATAAACATCTCATGATTCTTGATTTTATTTTAATTAAATATGGTTTTTTAAAAGACGTATTTACCCTTAGAAAGTAGTTATTTTATGCATTATGTGTTGCATCATAAGCATTTAGACTTATACCTCTTAAAATTTAAAAATTCCTTAGAAAATGCTTTATAATATAGTATAGATATAGATATAGATATATGTAGATTAAAATAATTGTAGAATTGAATATCATGTGGTCCTATAAACATCTCTATGATTTTTGATTACCTTTGATTAAATATGGTGCTTAAAAGACAATTTTACCCTTAAAAAGTAGTTATTATACGCATTATGTATTGTAACATAAGAAATCAAACTTGTACCTCTTAAATTTTAAGAAGTCCTTAGAAAGTGTTTTATAATATAGATATAGATATAGATATAGATATAGATATAGATATAGATATAGATATAGATATAGATATATGATACAATAATCAATAGTATATAAATTATATGAGTAACAAATTATTTATTTATTATACAAATTGATATTTTTTTATAAAATAGTTTGATCTATAATAATAAATTGATATTTTTTTTATAAAATAGTTTGATCTATATAATATATTTGGAGCATCTTTAGTGAGTGACGTCCGGAACGGTCCACTCCCACCGCCAGTGGTGGATCCAATAATTTTTTTTCACTGGGTTCCTTTGTTAGGTGTTTCAATTTTATATGACCAAACATAAAAATTTCGGGTCAATTCAAGGGTTCGATCGGGTTGCCAGTTTGGGTCGGATAAGGTTAATCACATAAAAAATTACGATGAATTATGAAAAAATCATTGGCGTTAGAAATTTAAAGCATATAATATAAATACAATTGTCTTTAAGGATACAAAAAACATGCATATAGTTGTTCCCTACGAGTTTTCATCTTTTGAAAACGTTGCATTACATTCTCGACTGAAAGTTGTTGTAGTAACTCCTTTTCAATGTAACAAATGCAAGTATCGTTCATGTATCCATCACCCATCATATTACGCAATTCCATCTTCACATACTTCATTGAATTAAAACATCTTTCAACACTAGCCGTTGCAACTAGAAAAACTAGTGACATCTTTCAAATTAAGGTTTCAATTAGTTAAAAGTAACAATAATCACACCAAATGTTTGAGAATGCTAAACTTGTGAATCATCTAAATTAACAATTCAATAACAAATAAGATATACTAATTACCTATCCTATATATAATTTCTTCACTCATTTTAATTAATTTGCAAAAGCCTTTGTCTTTGTAAGCCTCAAAACCGGAAAACATCTTATCCTTGACCAAACCAAAACATAGGAATGAAACCATTTTTTTTTTCTAAATCCAAAACACGTCATCCTTCCCATCTTATTATTTCCCATTCGAAGCTTATTCACAGTTATTTTTTTTTCTAAATTCAAACACATTGCAAATTCACAGTTATTATTATTCCCCATTCGAGCAACTATTAGTTTGATAGTAAAACAAATTTGGTAATAAAAAAACGAAATAAACTAACATGGCCAGAACAAGGGCGGAGGAAGGGCGGGTTGCTGTTGGAGGAGAAGGTCCAAAACAAGAAGGGTGATTTCTTTTGTTGGTGTGTTTCATTGTTTGGGTTTCACTTTAACGCCCCAACTTTTCTATAAGTATGACCAATCGTGTCATTGCATATATGGCGGTGGCTTAATTCAAATAATGCGTAATTATGAATTTTAAATATCATAAATAATTAACGAATCATCGTAAAGATTGAAGTGGCTAGTAAGTTATGGTTTGTTTCATTATAAAATACGAAATGGAGCGGCTGAACATCCAAATTGAGAAGTAGTGTGTTAAAACATAATAACCCACCAAAACTCTTCTTCTGGTGACTCTAAAACACACGTTCAACACACATATGTGCATTTAAACTCAAGATTAAGGTGAACTCAACCCCAAATCATGATAATCTAGCTTCCATGTCTTGAAACTGAGTCATCTAAGGCTTATCACATCTCTAAGTGAAATTCTTAGGTTCATGTTTTTGTTAAATTGTTGACCTTAGAAGGATTCCCTAGTATAAGGGAACCTCAAAACAAAACAAATTCAGTAATATCCTGTTAACCTCACTCTAAATGAAATGATTCATGGGGTTTTGGGATAAATAGGATGGGTTTTCTGAATTGATGATTAAGCTTGATGATTTCTGATGAATTATGTATGTGATACTTTAAATTACAAACCTATATGTGAAATAGTTGTTAACATGATAAAATCAAGGTTTACTTGTAATTTTTTGAACATGAGGTAACCACGAAAATTCACATAAGAAAAGGGCTGCACACCACGTGCTCGATGAAGCGTCTAAAAGACCAAATTGTGGCTACACACGTCATGGGAGTGCGTTGAGCGCGAGCCTTAGACGTTGAGCTCTGAGACTCAATAATATAAGTTAGGATTGAACTTTTGCATTCCTAATGACTAAATGGAAATTGTCCATATAGGGGATTCAAGAGGCGCTTCGGTTAGCGAGGGAGCCAAGGAAAACAAGCAAAAGGGACACACTTAAAGGTAAGTCCTTCTAGGACTAAAGAATTATGCCTTTACTAATATTGTGTGAAGTAATTGCTTAGTTTTGTGTTCAAAAAGCCTTGTTGAGAAATAAGAGAACTTGTAACTCTTGGAATAATATCTCACTTGAAATGACTCAACGGGTTATGGAAGTAATGAAGTCCTAGATAACAATGGTGCCATTTTGTCTTGGGAATAAAACGTGATATTATGTATAACCCATTCAAAGTTAGGAGGGAGGATAGGTAACAAATCGATTAGATATCAAGATATGTCTAGTATAAATTCCTTAACGGATCAAATAGACATTAGAAATTCATGAATTATATGGGTGATATGATAAACGTGAGACTTGGGATAAATACACGCCCTCATGTACTACAAATATATGATATTTGAGCGCCCGAATGAATCCCGGAACACAGCTCATTGATGCCTTAAAGGGTAGCCAAGTGCAGGGTTTTGTGCAGGAAATACCCTCTTCTAGAAGATGACAGCCGTAGCCTACGGCGGGGAACTCCACCATTAGAACTTGATGATCGTAGGCTACCGCCTATAGGCCGTAGCTTACGGCAGGTATTGTGGCCTCGGTTTTGTCGACTTTTGTTCAACTTTCGAACGTTTACACCATCTGAACCCGACTAACCTCATTACCTTGGGGTTTTCAGGGAAGATTAATATCCAAGACTAAGTTGTTTACTCTTGTGTATACTAGGTACCAAAGCTAAATGAAAAAGGATCCGGCGGACGTTGATTATACTATAACCTATTGAACGCGAATCTATTTTGATGTTTCCGCTATGTTTATTAAAAAATTCATGTTGTCTAAGTCGGGTAGTTCAAACTTAAAACTAGTCTTTTGTATTTATACTACTAGTGGGGTGCTCGCGCGTTGCGGCGGGAAACAACATTTATAACAGTTCCGTTAAGCCATAATCAATTAACCAAAATATTTGTTTTAGTGTGTTGCGTAATCATTAGCGGAGCTGGAACTACATTAACCACAATCGAAACATTCGAATCCTATGTGCTAGAGGAAGGAAGTGCAAGGACATGAATATATACATAGCAATAACCGGGAGAAACGCTAAGCAAAAAATTAGGGTGATCATGAGTAACTGGGAAGTTACACACATAACGACAAACCCTAATTGTAAACACATTGATGATTGTCCGGAAATACATAATCTAAGCTGAAATTTTGTAACAATGTTAATTCGACGTTTATAAAAGACAGATACGTTGGTTGATTTCAGGTCGTTTTCGTTTCAATTATTACTTAACCCTAACATATTTTTTTTAATTGTCAACACTATAAAAATACTATATTCAAATTAAAGAGACTGCAATGCTTGTTTATACGGTGTAATAATACTAAGAAAATATTAACGAAAGAAAAAATTATGGATGTTTAAAAATCGTGGGGTAGTTGGTTAAAATAAGGGTGCGAAAATGTAATTACTATTTAAATAAATTAAATTTGATTAAAACTGGGGGGGGGGGACAAATGTGTATTTACATTTTATTGTATAAAAGACATATGATTTGTTGTACTATAAGCAATTATAATTGTAAAACTTAAATATTAAGAGGTCATTGGGAAATGCATTATAATATAGTATAGATATAGATTGGTTATTACTTAACCCCAACATATCATTTTTTAAATTTAAAAAAAAAAAAACTAGAGCAATACTATACACAAATTAAAAAGAAAAAAAAACGTTCGTTTATACAGTGTAATAATATTCAGAAAATATTAACGTGTGAAAAATTATGGACATTTAAAAATTGTGGGATAGTTGGTTAAAATAAGAGTGAAAAGTGTAATTATTATTTAAATAAAAGGAATTGAGTACAGTTGAGGGGACAAATGCATAATTATTGTGTAAGTAGTTAACATGTGGATTGTGTGTTGTACTCTAAGCAATTATACATGTACAACTTGAATTTTAAGACGTCCGGAAATGTATTATAATAAAGTTTAGATGATTCAGTTCATTTTTGTTTTTTTCTTTTGTTTCGGTTATTGTTTAACCCTAACATATGAATTTTTAAAAAATAAAAAACTATAGCAATCCTATACTCAAACTAAAGAGAATAAAATGCTCTTTTATACAGTGTAATAATATTAAGAAAATATTATCGTCTAAAAAAGTTATGTACGCTTAAAGAACGTAGGGTTAGTTTGTTAAAATAAAGATGCAAAAATGTGTAATTAGTATTTAAATAAACAGAAATTGAGTAAAGTTGATGGAGCAAATATGTAAGTGTTGTATAAAATTATAGTATAGTATGGATAGATAAGGAGGGGAAAGTGTAACTAATAAGGGGTATATGTGCAAGTTATGTTTCAAAAGACATAAATGCCCTTAAAAAGTAGTTACTACATGCATTATGTGTTGCACTTTAATCATTTATAATTGTATTACTTAAAAATTAAGAGGTCCTTGTGAAATGCTTTATAAGATAGCATAGATTATTGCCTCAAGTGTTGGTTTTATGACGACTTAGTGTTTACTTTGATCTCTCATCCCAAGTGGTTTTTCGTTAATATAAATGTGTTTTGGTCCCATGATCGGGTTAAGATCTGTTAAGTTGTGATAGGTCTTACATTCACACTTCAAGTGTTGAAAGAAAGGTGAAGGGGGCGGACTTGAAGAATAGAAGGAGAAGAGGAGTGGGTTTGGGTATAACCCTAGGTTTGACCCAAAAAAAAAAAAAAAAAAAGAAAAAAAAAAACTCATTGGGCGCATGAATTGAACTTGGATATTGTGAGTACTAGGGAGGGGTTTCAACCATTAGAGCACTCTTGACATTTAGTATGAGTTTCTCAAATAATATCTTATTGGTTTATTCACAATTTTTTACATATATTAACACTATAATTTATGAACCCACTGGGTTTCGGAAAACAAAACCAAATGGCCTTAATTCCGCCCCTGTCCACCACACGGACCAACCCCAAAAAGAATGGCATTGGAGGATGAGATCCAAGGCCTCTTGGTTTGCTCTAGCGGACGGTTTGCTAGGGAAGTGGTTGGGCTCTCTTGTACTTTTAGCGATTAAATAAATAAAAGATTTTTTTGTGCGTGGGATACAAATTAGATAAAAGGAAAAATAGGTGATGAGAGAGAGGTTTAAAATGGTTTATGGTTCAAGAAAAAAAAGCTAGCTTGGAATTGTTTGTTGAAGATTGCATTGTGGATACTCTTATAAAAAACCAATTAAAAAAGTGTCGGATAACGTGGAAATGTAAGTTCATGGAAGCAGGAAGCTAACAGGGTAGGAAAGAACATATGTGTTTTAAGAAGGTGAGTGGAAATCGGATTTAGTAATTTATTAATAGACGCGTTTGTGAGTTAAGCCATTTCACTCACTATGAATGATGGTGATGGTCATTTGGTCAATACAATTGGAAATCTGGTCAGCAAACTAATAATAAGATATACAATAAAACAAATCATGAAAACGAGTAGTACTAGGATCTGCTTAAAAACACATTCTTCCTAAAGTAAATGTTCATATAATAAATTCAACTGTTTGGGGCAAACATAGAACACCAAATATGGGAAAATACTTGTTCTTGTTTCTCACATGTTTCATCATATTCTCCTCCTTATCTCATGCATCAAATTCTTCTTCATGCCCCATAGATTTTCGCTATGTCAACACCTTCACCTTTCCATGGAACACTTCCGACTGCACCTCCGGTAAAGACGTCAAAACCTGTTGCGCCTCTCTCTCGAGCCTTTTTGATATCGGCATTTCCCAATACCTCCGAAAAAACAAAACATTTCTTCTTCCAAATTCACAAACCACCACTTCTTGTATCTCCGATTTCCAGTCTCACCTCTCTTTAATCCCCGACGTCCAACAAACCTTTTCCAGTTGCCTCACCTCCTCCGATGAGTTTGTCGCCAGCCCTTCGACATGTCGCGGGATAATGACGGTATCGGATTGGGTAGAGAAGGTCGGTCCCACTCCCAAGCTAGATTCCGCATGTAACGGAGATCTCTCCGATCTTCAGATGTGTGGAGATTGCGTTGACGCGGGATTGCGTGTCCATGCTCAGATTTCTTCGAACCAAACCTCAACTGCATGTTTTATGCTCCTCGTTTTATACGCTGGCGGAATCGTCAATAGTTTTGGGCCGGACGATATCAGAACTGCCGAATGCATATTCGGCCAATTATCTTTGCTCACTTTCACTTCTAAATCCAAATCAATTTCAAGATCACAGAAAACCATCATTTTCCCAATTTCAGGAGCTTTTGTTGGATCCCTGGTTGTTGTGGGTGTGATTTTGATATATATAAGATGTAATTACAAGAAAAAAGAAAATCAAATACATATTGATTATGTAAAAGATGTAAAAGCTCGAGTTTTGCCCAAGAGTGGTGCAAAATGGTTTCAGATAGCCGAGCTTGATGCGGCTACAAAAGGATTTTCACAACAAAACTTGATAGGACAAGGTGGGTTTGGAGTTGTTTACAAAGGAACACTCTCTGATGGAACTGTTGTTGCTGTGAAAAAGATGAGGAGTTCTGATACAGAAGCTGAGATCATAAGTATGATCAGCCATCGGAATCTTTTGCCGTTGAGAGGGTTTTGTGCCACGAGCGATCCGATTAATGGGACTGAAAGGTATCTTGTTTATGATTTTATGTCGAATGGTAGTTTACATGATCATTTATTTGAGCAAAAGGGGTCTAGCAAGAGGTTAAGTTGGCCTCAAAGAAAGTCGATTATTATTGATGTGACTAATGGGTTGTCTTATTTGCACAATGGGATCAAACCCGCGATATTTCATCGTGATATAAAGGCGACTAACATTCTTTTGGATTCGAATATGAAAGCCTTAGTTGCGGATGGCTTTGAATGATGTTAGTCGGATGGCTATTAGTAATCTTAGCGCTATACTCGACTGCAAAATTGTATCTAATGTCCGGGTTAATGTCCGTTGGTTAATTATCGACCGAATATGAGGTATACCATTAGTTAAAAAAATGGTCATTGGGATTTTTTTAGGTACAGTTCTTTTATTACATTTAGATTGTTTTTTTTTTTTTTTTTTATATTTACATAATTAAAACAAGTTAAAAACATGACAAATTACATAATATCATCAATACTATAAAAGGTTGGAAATATTTAAAGTATGTAAATTTAATGATAATACAAAACTCAAAAATAATTTCATATTTCATCACATACAAAATATCAATATTATTAGAGAACACATGTCTTAAAAGAAAAGTTCATTTTAACATAATGAAACTACTACAATGAATTATTACTAAACTAAGGTTAAGGGAAAATAAAAATAAAATAAAATAAAATAAAATAAAATAAAACCTTTTTTGGTTATGTGATTTGGGTATATTTTTGGATAAATGGGTATATGGTTTCGAGTAATGAGGTTGGCTATCACTTGATATCACACCCGCTCCCTAATCTTCATTTTTGTAACACCCCGATCGATAGCGGAATTATCGGGGTGCACGATAGTAACGATTGTTCAAAAGCACATGGTACTAAAATGTAAATATTTGATTATTGATTATTGTTTTACAAGATGTGAAAATATAAACAAAAATAAAGATAGTTGATCGATTTAATCTAAGTCCAATGCCCTATGTGAAGTGTCAAGCAAGCTTATCCTGAAACATGCATGAAAATAAATTTTGTCAACACATAATGTTGGTGAGCATTACCTAGCTTCTTTGTACATATAGTATAAGTCTGAAAAGTGGTAAAATTCATGTGTCGAATAGATCAAAGCGTTATGTAGACATGTAAGTAACAAACAAATAAGATTGAAGTATATAGTTCATAAATGTAATATTGAGCACCTTAACATGTGTAAGTCTAATTGAGCACCATAACCGAAGTTATGTCTGAGTTTATGTATAAACATGTAACTCACGTTCACGTTCAAACACAAGCATGGAGATAAACAAGACACGTATATGAATTGGAATTGATCAAAAGTATGTGTATGTGAATGTGCAAGTTTAAATAAGTGTGCATGAATCACCCCAAAAGTGTAAAAACGAAAAAAAAAGGGATAAGTAATACTCACCGTTTATGTAGAAGCTTGATTCTATCGAACAGTGAGAGTTAAATGACAACGATCCCAAAGGTTTAACCTAAAGGGATAAAAGTTTATAAGGGAATAGATCTTAAAGTCTAAAGTATACAAGATTGGGCACTTGGAGTTTCATAGACTAGATTTGGAGATTCTAAGGTTTTTGAATTACTTTAAATTATGAAGTCGTATGGGATAATTAAATTTATAAATTACAAAGTGACTTGAAATCAAAGTATTTATATTTTTGTAAATAAGATGTGAATTAAGAGTGGAAATAAATAATAAATCAAATAAATATAAAAATTTCAAGTAAAGTTTACTTTGAAATAAAAAAAATATTTCAGGATTTTTAAACTCAAAATTTTGATATTATAGTATTTTAAATTGATTTATTATTATTAGGAAAATTGGATTGTAATCATCCAACCTTTGTGTTGTTGGCCAATAATAATCCTACCTAAGTTTATTCTTCCCACCAATCCCACCTTTTAATTTATTTTTTTCTCATTGCACCTGCCGTTAAGTCACACTAACGCCGTTACCTGAAACTCACAATTTTAGGCGATTGTTCACCGGATTTGAAAGGGAGAATCGACACGATGATATTGGTATGTTCAATTACAAAAACGAGCATTGTTTGATGGGTTTCAGGTTGATGTTCTTGTCGGAGGGGATGACCGGAACCGAGAATTATACCATCAAACCATGCTCATTCGGCAATTGAACATACCAATATCATCGTTTTGATTCCCTCTTTCAAATCCGGTGAACAATCGCCTAAAATTGTGAGTTTTAGTTAACGGCGTTAATGTGACTTAACGGCGGGTGCAATGAGAAAAAATAAATTAAAAGGTGGGACTGGTGGGAAGAATAAACTTAGGTGGGATTATTATTGCCCTAGCTATTCACACCCCCACCTTCTATTTCAACCCCCCAAAAACGCCTCGCTTTGGCCAAAGCGGGGCGCTTTGGATCAGGGGTTTACTTTTGGTTGTTCTTTGATATTTTGAAGTGTTTTTTTTTTTAATTTATCTAATAAAATAAATAAATTAGATAACTCTAAAAGTGTTTGTTTATTTTTTTTATTCATTACCTCCGGGAAAAATACAACATTAATCTTCATTATCCTTTATCTGTAATATTTGAAAATTATCATTTCTTAGTGTTTATTTATTTTTTTATTCATTACTTACGGGAAAAATACAACATTAATCTTCGTTATCCTTGATCTATAATATTTGAAAATTATCATTTCTTGACATGCTTGGTAATATAGAGGAACACTTTCTTCTTTTGTTCTACAATATTTTGTTGGTTGTTAATTAATGTTGTTCAAGGGATCCGATTGGAGTCTAAAGCTTCACGTGTCATCTCTAAGTATTCAATTCCGATAATCCACACCTTTCTCCTGAAGCAAAACCTCTCTATGTTTACCATCACCAAACGGATTCGCCTTAGGCCTCGGTTTGTCCACTCCAATTCCTAACATTAATTCCAACTCCAATTCCAATTCCACCGTTGTTCATCACTATCCACAATGTTCCTACCTAAAAATCAAGTTTCTCAACTTTACAATGGCTATCAAGAGTAACAATCAATCAATCTCAGCTGGAAATAATAAATAAAGAAAGAAACTTTTATTTAATGAAATTTAATGCGCATACCGCGTTCGGAGATCCTTGCATTGGACATACACCTATGGAATGTATAGATGATTAACCATGTGGACTTACATGAAGACTTGATTCGGTGCAATCAGAATCTAAAGAGAAGTTATTATCATCATCATCCACAATGTTCTTACCTAGAGCTACCAACCATCCTGAGATCCATCTTCATGGAAATTGAACTCATTCTACAAAATTTTATGCATGCTTTGACTACTTTTGAAATATTTTCCGACGACACCTAGTTCCAGACAGGTTTCATATGTTGTTTCAGGTTGCCTTCATCGTTGACAGATGTATCTCCGACAAAAACTTGCTCTGTACCCGACAACTGAATTTTACTTGCTTGCATGAACAGTTGTTTTGGAATTGAGCAGTGGTCTAGTGGTGTGGTCTACCATTTTGCTTATGATGTCCAACAACTGAATATTACTTGCTTGGATGAACATTAGTTGTTTTAGAATTGAGTAGTCGTCTAGTGGTGTGGTCTACCTTTTGCTTATGATCCATCACTAAATATGATTAAATTAACGAATGATCCATCCATTTCAGCTTTTGTTTAACTATTTTAGCAACTTCCATAGGAACTCTCCATTTCAAACATGGCCATTATATGGTATTAGTGGTTGGAAACTCTAATGAATAGTGACCCTCTGGAAATTGGTTACATAATGTTCTTTATATATGAATAGTGACCCTCTGGCGAACCCGTGTAAAGGACTAAAGTCACATATCTTGTCAAGTGGATACCATGGACCAGAGAGTTCATCTCGTGCGTGTTAGGGTCCGAAATTTTATGGCTTCTTAGTGGGTTTTTCCAAGACTTCATCCTTGTTCTTTATGATTTTGAACGGTGGTTTGGTTGTTTTATGAAGGTTTGATCGATATCATCCATACAGAGTTCGTTGTACTGGTTGCGGAAAGAAATCAGTAGTCAGACCGACACAAATTTTCATCTTATAAAAGAACATAAACACAATCATGTGACCCATGATCAGAGCTTTAAGTTGTGATAGACAAAGATAATAGGGAGAAGATCAGAGCTCCAAAAGCAAGTGTTAGGACAAAGAGGATTGGTGAAACCACTTTTGCAAACCTTAGTCTAATTCACTTCTGTCAAAATATTCTAAGTATAGAACTACTGAAAAACAAAGATCAAACTGTTGAAGAAGAGATTACACAAGTACTGAAGAAGAAAAGTCATCAGAAGTTCTGAAGTCCAAACCACTGAAGAACTACTGAAGACAAACTACTTATCAATAGTTTGTCATTCAACAGTACTTATGAGAAGATCTTTTCCACCGCCTTTTGTATCAGTAGTTTATTAGTTTAGTATTACTTTTACTTTATGTACAAGTTCCAAGATTGCAACTTGTCTCTGAACTTGCTTTTTGGCAAGGTTCATGTATTTGTAAAGTCTATAAATAGATGGGTTCATCCCTCTGTTTTAGACATTGATTTTTAATACAGAAATCCTTCAAAGCATATTATCGTTATTACCATTTCATATTTATTGAGAATCTGTCTAAGTGTTTCATTCTCATCCAATACTTAGATTCTCAATAAATACTTATCATTTATTAGTTTCTCAAACATCCAGGGTGAGTAATAACTCCTGTTGATAAGTGTAGCTTTAAACTCATATCATTCCGCTGTGCTATCACTGATTAAGAACTTGCTAAACACCTAAGTGTTCACTAGCAAGTTCAAACAAAGAGCAATACTGATCCAACAATTGGTATCAGAGCACTGGTTTATCTGATCACATATCAATCTAACACATTGAGAATCAGACACAGGCTCTTATTGATATTCAATAAAGGATTATAAGCTCACTTTTATCAACATCCATCACTTTAAGAGATATTTGACAAATCAATACTCTTTAAAATGGATCCTCATAATACTGGTTCTGCCAATAAACCTGCTATGCTAGTAAGAAATGAATATAACATCTGGCAAAGGAGAATGGCACATACCTTATCACAGACCAACACAGGTTGTTGGAAATCTGTGATATATGGTCCTCATAAACCAGTAAATATCAATCTTGAAACTAAAGAAGAAATTCCAAAAGACCCAAAAGACTATACAGATGATGATTTCCTAAAACTTGAGCTTGATGCTAAAGCTTTCTCTCTGTTGGCAATGGCACTCCCAAATGAGATCTACTCTGGCCTATTACATTGTGATAGTGCCAAAGAACTTTGGGACTGCCTCAAAGAACAGTTTGGAGGAACTGAAGAGGTGATTGCCAACACCAGAGAAATCCTGGCTCAACAATATGAAACTTTTGCTCACATTAATGGGGAAACTTTAACATAACAATTTGAAAGATTCTCCTCATTAATATCTGAGCTAAAATTAAATGGTCAGACCTATACAATTGTATCTATGCTTCATAGATTTTTAAGGTCTTTACCTGAAAAATGGGAAACATACTCTATAGTCTTAAGATCTTCACCAGACTTTAGCTCCCTCACTCTTACAAAAATTCATGGGAGATTACTTACTTTTGAAAGAGAAATTGATCAAAAGAAAAAGTTACAAAGTTCTGGCAAAACTGCTGATGACTATCTACCAGGTAGTACAGCACTATTGGGACAAGACTCATTCAAATAGTTTTGGATCTTTTGACCATATTGACATAACTGCTGGGATCTCATCTGAAAGATCATTCCCAGGTTATGACAATAATGATTTTAGTCAAACTGCTGATAACATGTGTTTTATCATGGATGATTTAAAAAATTTCAGCAGTGATGACTTAGAAGAAATGGATATTCTACACCAACTGGCCATGTTAACTTTATAAACAAATAAATTTTACAAAAGGTCAGGAAGGAAGTTTCCAGGACTCAACAGTTCAACAAAAATTGGTTTTGACAAATCTAAACTTAGATGTCACAAGTGTCAAAAGTTGGGACATTTTGCTAGAGAGTGTAGAAGCTCTGGCTTTAACCAATCTCAGTCTGGAAATAATTTAACCCTAATTATAACAGGAATAATGGAACACAAGGGAGTGCACATTTTGTACAGGCACAAGCTCCAAAACACCAATATGTGCCACAAGTACAATATGTACAGATGCCTGCTCAACAGATGCAGAGCCAACAATCAATCCCTCCCTTTCCAGCTGCTCAATCACCTCCACAGACTCAGCAACCCTCACAACAAAGTTTATTTACTTCAGGGTATGTTGACTGGAGCAGTCTTCCTTTTGACACTACTGAGTGTAATCCTAATGCAGACAACAAGATGTTTGACATCAACTGGGGAGAGCCTGACAATGGCAGAAAGAACTTTGCCTTAATGGCATTTGAGAGATGCACCTCAAAATCTGCCTTGTCACAGGTATCTAAAGAATCTTTGACAAAACTTTGTTCAACTTCTTGCAAAGAATCTTTTGCTCTCACAAGAGAGACTAATGTGCACTTACAAGGGAAAACAAGTGACTCTGAGAGAAAATTCACTCAGATGAAATGTGATTTAGAAAGAAAACTTTCCGCAAAAACAAAAGAAGTTTCTAAATTAACTAACACTGCTATTGAAACCCAAGCACAAATTAAAATCATGATAAATGACCTAGGAGATGTCAGACAAGAGCTTGCTGACACCAAGGTCACATGTGAAAAATGGGTTGAATCTTGTAAGGGGTACCAACTATTGCTAAACAAACAAAGTGCTTCAAATGTTAGGTTTGGCATAGGGTACAATCACACTGAAACACCAACAGATTTTTCCCCCAAAACTACTGAAGATGGGAGAAAAATTGTTTCAGGTGAAACTTCTGAAGAGAAAGAATGCACATCTTTTCATGAAAACTTTCTAAAAACTCACAAAGAAAGTTCTTCAGAAGTACTGATTAATTCTGACTTTAAGCCATCAGTAGTTTCAACTACATCAGGAGTTGAGAACCTGAAAACTACTGATGACCTAAAACCAATCAATACAGTCAGAAACTTGTCTTTGAAAGAAAAGACAAGAATGTGAAATCTGTGGTCTGTTCAACCACAAGACAAAATTTTGCAGATACAGAAAAGGTATTCAGTACAACAAGAAAACTTAACAACTGGTTGTGGGAAAGCAAATCAAAAATGATTTTGTAAAAATCTTTTCTCCCAAGAAACAACAACCAGTAAACACCTTTTCTCAGAAAAAGACAAAATCTCAACAAAAATCTTTTTCTCAAAATTCTCTTTCAATAGTTAGACCTAAATCATCAGCAGTTTCGCAAACTGCTGAGATTAAAGATCTCATAAACATGGTACAACTACTGATGACCAAAGTTGATGGTGGTCCTTAAAAGGATAACACCATTGCTCTTAATGAAAAATCCATTGCCAAAAAGACATGGATTTCTCAACTTGGTCAAGAACAATCTGTAAATGTTCTCAAGAGCAAACCCAAAGCCAAACTGGCTTGGGTTCCTAAATCTAACTAATTTGCTATCTTGTGTAGAGAGTTTCCAGAGGCTTAAATAGCATTTGGTATGTGGACAGTGGAGGCTCAATGCACATGACAGGATGCAGATACCTGATAAACAATTTTATCAGTCAAAGAGAAGGATCTGTATCCTTTGGGAACAATGCTAAGGGATATGTGCTAGGACATGGCAATGTCTCCTCTGGCAAAATACAGTTTGACAAGGTCAATCTGGTTGAAAACCTTGAGTACAACTTGCTGAGTGTGTCACAAATGTGTGATAAAGGATATTCTTCCTTTTTCACAAAGACAGCATGCAAGATCATATCACCAGAAGGCCAGAAGTTGATAGAGAAGATCATTGAAGATCACACTTTGTTGATAGCCAAAAGATGTGGCAATGTCTATGCAGTGGACATTGAAAAAGACAAAGTACTAAACAACACTACCTGTTTCTTCTCAAAGGCATCAACTTCAGAGACTGATCTCTGGCACAGGAGACTTGGCCATGTGAACTTTATAACCATAAATAAAGTCGCAAAAATGGGCTTGGTCAGAGGTCTACCCTTAAAAGTATACCAGTGTCAAGAACACTGTGTATCCTGTTTAAAGGGAAAACAGCGTAAGTCCTCCTATAAGTCTATTGAAGAATCAAAAACAACTGCATGTCTTCAACTACTCCATATGGACTTATTTGGACCGGTAAAGATCATGAGCCTTGGTAAGAAGATGTACTGCTTGGTCATCATTGATGACTACTCAAGATTTACATGGGTATTCTTCTTATTTTCCAAGGATGAGGCTGCTGAAATCATCAAGTTCTTCATTCTACAAGTAGAGAAGCAATATTCTCTACCTGTCAAAACCATTAGAAGTGATAATGGGACAGAGTTCAGGAACAAAACTCTGGATGAATTCTGTTTGTCTAAAGGGATTAATAGACAATTCAGTGTTCCCAGAACTCCTGAACAAAATGGTGTAGTAGAAAGGAAGAACAGAACTTTAATTGAAGGAGCAAGAACAATGTTAGCTAATTCTGGCCTACCATTATACTTTTGGGCAGAAGCAGTTAACACATCATATTATGTTCAAAATATAGTCCTTGTTGTCAAGAGGCATTCCAAGACTGCCTATGAAGTTCTTCATGGCATGAAGCCCCTTATCTCCTTTTTCAGGGATTTTGGATGTCAATGTTTCATCTTGAACATTAAGGAATCTATTTCAATGTTTGCTGCCAAAGTTGATTCAGGTTACTTTCTTGGTTACTCTTCCACAAGAAAAGCCTACAAGGTTTTTAACTCAAGAACCAGGATAGTAGAAGAAACACTGAATGTCAAGTTCAATGAGTCAAAACACACTCTCATTCCAGCACATCCTGCTGAACTTTTTGACCTTGACAGCTTCCATTTTGGACCTGAAAAGACTGTTACTTCATCTAAACCTACTTATTATGGTGATCAAAGGTTTGATGATGAGGATCCCACACCATGGACCCTTCAAATAGTCATTAAGTCAACTTCAAAACCATCAGAAGTTTCACAAACTTCTGATTCAACAAATACTGAGGAACAAACTCAAACACCTGCTTCAGCACCTGCAACTACTGAAGACATTGAAACTACTGAACCAGATATAATTACCTCAGTGGTTTGTTTGAAGAACATGAGCCACCAACACCTGTCAGTGGTTTACAACAACTGATCGAACACAAAGATCATCCACTTGATCAAATCATGGGTGATATTGCATCAGGTGTTCTTACAAGAAACCAGCTTTCCAACTTTTGTCTCTTCTCAGCATTTATTTCACAGTTGGAACCAAAGAAGTACCAGGAAGCCCTCAAAGACAACAATTGGGTGCAAGCAATGCAAGATGAATTGCTTCAATTCAACAAGCAACAGGTTTAGGAAATCTGTCCCTTACCACCAAACAAGCAACCAATTGGCACAAGATGGGTTTTCAGGAACAAACAAGATGAAGCTGGTATGATAATAAAGAACATGGCAAGACTGGTAGTACAAGGTTACTCTCAAGAAGAAGGAATTGACTATGATGAAACCTTTGCTCCAGTTGCAAGGCTTGAAGCCATCAGGTTATTTCTGGCCTATGCCATTTCCAACAAAATAAAAGTTTATCAAATGGATGTTAAGAGTGCATTTTTGTATGGAAAAATAAAAGAGGAAGTGTATGTTTGTCAGCCACCTGGGTTTGAGGATCCTTCTCATCCTGAGTGGGTGTACAAACTAGACAAAGCTCTTTATGGGTTCAAACAGGCTCCAAGGGCCTGGTATGAAACACTTTCTAACTTTCTACTCAAAAATAACTTCACAAGAGGCTCAATTGATAAAACTCTTTTCATAAAAAATGTTGGAAATCATATCTTACTTGTTCAAATATATGTTGATGATATCATATTTGGTTTAACAAACCCAAAACTGTGTGATGAATTTAAGAAACTCATGCAATCAAAATTTGAGATGAGTACAATGGGAGAACTGCAGTACTTTCTGGGACTGCAGATTAAACAACAAACAAATGGAACTTTTATACATCAATCAAAATATGTTAAAGAACTATTAAACAAATTTTCTTTACAAGACTGTAAATCATGTTCCACTCCCATGACACCAACCACACAAGTTGAACCAGATGATCAAGGAAAACAGGTTGATCAAACCATATATAGATGTATGATAGGTTCCCTTTTATATCTAACTGCTTCTAGACCAGATATTATGTTTTCAATATGTGTCTGTGCTAGATATCAATCAGCTCCTAGGGAATCACACCTCATTGCAGTCAAAAGAATCTTCAGATATCTGAAAGGAACTCTAACACTTGGAATTTGGTATCCTGCTTCAAGCAATACTAAGTTATCAACCTTTTCAGATAGTGACTATGCAGGGTGTAAAATGTCAAGAAAACCAACATCTGGTGGTTGTCAATTCTTAGGAAACCGTCTAGTGTCCTGGCAATCAAAGAAACAAACATCGGTTGCAACTTCAACTGCTGAAGCTGAATACATTGCAGCTGCAAGTTGTACATCATAGATACAATGGCTCCAGTATCAACTTCTTGATTATGGAATCAAAGAAACCAAGACACCATTGCTTGTAGACAGCAAATCTGCCATTAGCATCATTCAAAATCCTGTTCAGTTTTCAAAAACCAAACATATTGAAATCAGGTATCATTTCATAAGAGATTGCTATGAAAAAGGCAAGATTGAAGTGAAACATGTAGCAACAGCTAATCAAATAGCTGACATATTCACTAAACCCCTTGACACATCAACATTTCAGAAGTTAGTATCCATTCTTGGGATGCAAAATTTGTAAGTGTTTCTCTTTACTTTTCTGCACATATTTTTCATTTTTCACTTACATCTGTTTTCAAAATTGAAAACTTCTGAAAAACAAACAAGAGAGAAACTACTGATGAACAAAACATCAGTATGGGAATATTTTCTGAAAAGTGATTAACTTCTGATAAAACAACCTTCAGAAGTTATGAATAAAGTATTTATAAAGTATTCTCATCAGATGTTCAAAACTACTGAAGAGAAAGTGGGAACTACTGATGAAAATAATTCTTATTCAGCAGTTTAGTAAAAAAAAGGGCAAATCAGACTTTTCCCACATCAGAAGTTTGACCTAGGTGGCTTAAAACTTCTGATAAATACCTTTTCCAAAACTTATCCATTCAAAAAGCAAAAATTCCCTCCTTCTCTCTCAAAAAGCTCTCAAACCCTGAACCTGCAAAAAAACACTGTTTGATTCAAACACACACAAACCACATGGCTTTAGTTTTAAAACAGGGACACAATCTTAGAGCCTACTTAGAGAAACAAGAAGGCTGGTCCCAATATGATGAGATCATTGATCGCGTCGTCAAATCCCAATATATCAACGCTCTCACAATAGATCCACCAATACATCCTGAAACTCTCAATGAGTTCTGGGCTAACGCTGAGACAGTGATGGTGGATAATGAGGTTATCTCTCTCAACTCAACAATCAAAGGGAGATGAATGGCCATCACACCGGCCATACTTTCAATTAGACTGGGGTTGAATGATGTGAATGCCCCTGAACAGGTTGCAAACTCTAAAATCCACCTAACCATGACAGAATGTGGTTATCAAGGTACTCTCTCACAAGCTACAATCTTTAAAAAGTATTTTGAACCAAAATACAAACTTTTGTTTCATTATATCATTATGTGTTTGAGTCCTAAAACAGGGTCTTATGACCAGATGCCCTCAACCTTTCAACCAATTTTCATTCCATAGTGAATGAAACAAAATACAGGGCATCAAAACTTTTCTTTAATGAGTTGGTGTTGCATCATAATAACACTAAAAAGAAGTTTTTGTTATACCCAAGGTTCATTATCCAATGCATAATCAAAGAACTGGGTGATGAGGTGCTTGTGGGTAAAACTACAATTTTGAAACCCTTAACCTCACAAGCATACTCTAGGCACAACAAACCGGCTGCCTGGCCAGAAGATGACCAAGGGGAACAAGAACCAATCCCCATGGAACCCTCATTTTCCAAACCTACACCCCCAAAGGCCAAGAAACCCAAACAACAAAAACAAAAACCCACCAAACCAAAAAGAAAAGCAGTTTAGGAGATTGAGATGCCTGAACTGACTGCTGTGCAATCTGCACTTGATAAAGATGTGACTGAAACATCCTCTCAGTCTCATCCATCTCAAAACCCAACAAGAGCACCAATCACAATACTTTTCAAAAGAAAAAGACTAAAGAAAACTATTCCTATTGACTCTTCTTTTGAAACTGCTGAACCCATTGACCAAACTACTGAACCAGCACCCCAAATTTCTGAACCTGATATTGAAATAGCCAAACTTCTCTCTAAGCTAAAAGAGAAAGTCCCATCTAAACATGTCAGTCCCCAACAACCACGTCAAACAGGGGACATAGCCTAAGAACTTGACATGGA
Source organism: Ambrosia trifida (assembly GCA_028751855.1). NCBI lineage: Eukaryota > Viridiplantae > Streptophyta > Magnoliopsida > Asterales > Asteraceae > Ambrosia > Ambrosia trifida. Next base: position 120,852,090 of record CM054122.1, read on the forward strand.
TGTGGACACTCAAAGCCCAAACCAAAGAGATGAGGATGAACCAGGGTCTCTAAGCCCAAACATAGAAACTCTTGGTACTTTTGAGGCTGCTACTACTCATTTACCACCCAGTGGTGGATCTGAGGAAAGAAGCAACATAGCTAAGACCTCAACTGTGGCAACTACTGATGAAGGCTTAATGCCTGAGGTAGGAAATCCTCTGAACCAAGAAAAAGAGGTACATGAGCCAACTGAGTTGGGCTCAGCTCATGATGTAACTGATACAGTCCTCATTGAGGATGTAATCAGGGATACAGATGATTCCATTAACTTGGATGATGTTTCACAACACAAAACTACTGAAATGACGGCTACAAGTAAAGGTCCTGGACCTGGTGTATCTATGCTCAAGAAGCTAGTCACATCAGATCAGTTAAAGTCCACTTAATCCCTGATTCCCCTATAGTGGCATCTTCTGTACAACAAGAAGATCAACCAAAAACACACCCCTCACTACAAATGCCTACCCAATTCCCTGGGCAATCCAGCATAGACATGAACCAGCTATGCAGCCCAGATGGTTCCTTATATCACATGATGAACACTCTCATCAAAAATCACTTCCAAACCTACATAGCTAACTTGGAGCTGTCCATCAAGAACCAATTTGGAGTGATACAGACTAAGATGAACAATCTGTCCAACAAAATTGACTTCAACACCAAACAGATTGCTTCTCTTACAGGTCATTTCTCTACACCCTCAAAACCTGATGAAGCCAAAAAGGGGGAGAAAACTAAGGAACCTATGGAGTCACTTGAAGCCAGGAAAAAGGCAAGAGTGGCTATCCAAGAAAGAGAGCAGAGAGACCAAGCCAGAAAAGAAAAACTGGCCCAACAGTTTGGTGTCTCTGTCCAAGAAATTGAAGACTGTGAAAAGTCTGATGAATCCCAAGGGCATAATGAAGAAACATCTGATGGACAAAGTTCTGATGAAGATTCAGAAAATACTAAAGACAATCCTTCAGTAGTCGACAGACCTTCAGTAGTTGTCAACCCATCAGATGTTAACACTTCCAACACTCAAACTGCTGAACAAGAGCCTTCCAGATCAACTGAACCTACTCAACCAACTCCTGTTCCTCCTAGGCCTACTACAACAGTTACCACTATGACTGTACTAAACCCTTCTCCAATCTCTCAATCAGCAGAACTTCTTGAGAAGAGTTTAGTGGCAGTTCAGAAGAAAGCCAAGGAAGATCAGATTTGGAAAAATCTGGAAGAAAGGGATGACTTGGACTTAAGCCTGGATGAAAAGCTACATGCTTATGAAGCTGAACTTCAAAGGCAGGCTAGCCTAGAAAGAATTGCTGAGGAAGACAAAAGACATCAACTGATGTCTTACATTACTAAAAACAGCAAGACCAAAGCCCATACATTAAAGGGACTCTCCATGGAAGAGCTGACAAGAAGAGCTCAACTTATTGCAGACAAACTTGCAACAAGTAAAGATGCAAAAGCCAAGAGAGCCCAGATGATTGAAGAACTAGTAGCAAATGGTTATGGTTCAAAAGCCTTTGTGTCCAAATGGAAAGAAGAAAGAATGGTGGACACTTACAGAAAATACAAGGCTGCAAATCCAGAGAAGTTTGAAACTGCTGAAGTATCAACTTCATTAGTTAGAACTTCTGGTGTTCAAAGAAGACCAGCTACTCAAAAGAAGAAATCAGAGGAGAATGTGAAGACTGATTTCAGAATGGTACTACTAGAAGGAAGTATAGTAGTCCATTTTGACTTTGACATTGAAGAAAAACCTCTGATCACACAATTCAGGGATCCTTCCACCATTGCCTATCAAATCCAGAAAACCATCAAAGACAAACTGCACACTAAGGTAGTTACTGAGCATCATTTGCCAACTTTTCAACTACCTAATGTGATGCAACAAGAACAAGAAAGTGAATCCCACCTGAGAGTTACTGAAATTGAAAACATCCAACACTCAGGAGCATCCCAGGGTACCACCATGGTTCCCTACACTTTAGACTTTGACAAGTCTAAAGTACCTATCATCAGATGGTCCTTTACTGATAACAACTCAGTACAAGTGACAAGAAGAGATCAGACAAGCAGAGCCTATAAGTCGATGAATGATCTGAAGAAGCTATCAACTCAAGACCTGCTTACAATCCAGCATCTAGAACCACAAAAAGGATCTCTCACTGATGAACAGCTGAACCAGCTGAAGAATTCCATGTTCAAAGGAATATGGAAGATTGTGAATGACAGAAGAAAACAATAAGGAATTAGGAAGGTTTTGGCTTCATCAATCCAGGGGGAGATTGTTAGGACAAAGAGGATTGGTGAAACCACTTTTGAAAACCTTAGTCTAATTCACTTCTGTCAAAATATTCTAAGTATAGAACTACTGAAAAACAAAGATCAAACTGCTGAAGAAGAGATTACACAAGTACTGAAGAAGAAAAGTCATCAGAAGTTCTGAAGTCCAAACCACTGAAGAACTACTGAAGACAAACTACTCATCAGTAGTTTGTCATTCATCAGTACTTATGAGAAGATCTTTTCCACCGCCTTTTGTATCAGTAGTTTATTAGTTTAGTATTACTTTTACTTTATGTACAAGTTCCAAGATTGCAACTTGTTGCAACTTGTCTCTGAACTTGCTTTTTGGCAAGGTTCATGTATTTGTAAAGTCTATAAATAGATGGGTTCATCCCTCTGTTTTAGACATTGATTTTTAATACAGAAATCCTTCAAAGCATATTATTGTTATTACCATTTCATATTTATTGAGAATCTGTCTAAGTGTTTCATTCTCATCCAATACTTAGATTCTCAATAAATACTTATCATTTATTAGTTTCTCAAACATCCAGGGGGAGTAATAACTCCTGTTGATAAGTGTAGCTTTAAACTCATATCATTCCGCTGTGCTATCACTGATTAAGAACTTGCTAAACACCTAAGTGTTCACTAGCAAGTTCATACAAAGAGCAATACTGATCCAACAGCAAGTATGAAGATCAAGAGAAAGCAAGTTGAAGAAGAAGATGAACATTGCTCCAACATAACTTGCACCGGCTTGAGATATGAGTTTGATTATCTTAAATCTCTCCGATCCATGGTATCCACTTCACCCGAAGCTTTACTTTCCTACCTCTGTTTTGAATTGTTGCTTTATAAAGTGTTCGATGTCACTGTGAGTAGATAAATTTCGTTGAATAGTGACTGTTTAATGTTCTTTATATATGAATACTTTCCTACCGCTGTTATGAATTAGTATATAGAAAGGAAACCGATGAACATCATTCAAAATTCCAACTTCCCGCTAACCTCTGTGCCATCATCGACTACATCAAACCGACGATCTTCCTCCACGACACTCCTAATAGGCCTCTCTTTATATCATTGTACGATTTAAGGGTCCAATTTTGTTTTGTGTTGCCTTATAATAATAAGTTTTGTGTTTATCAAACCGTAACGTCTAAAATATCATGATGTCGTTTTGCTCCATGTTTGAAATATGGATCTCGTTGTCGCTACGGTTAGTGGATACCATGGATTAGGGAGATTTAAGCTAATCAAACTCATATCTCAAGCTGGTGCAAGTTATGTCAGAGCAATGATTTATTATTGTTATTTTATTTATTGTTATTTTATTTCTGTTTTGAGGATGTAATGATGATGATGGTTATGATTTTAGAAACGATTTATGAAAGTATCAAGAATTGGAAATTAGTAAAATGATTTATAAAAGTATCAAGAATCGGGAATTAGTAAAATGATTTTATAATTCTTTAAAGGCTGAACACGAATATAATCAAACAAGGGTTCCGCGTTTTGGTACGTTTTAATTGATCAAACATGACTTCTGAAAACCACCAACGATCAATTAAACATTCCGAAACACGTCAAACAGAGTCCGGAAGTCCAGCATGTTGATTAGACATGCAAAAATTGTGTCTTGAAAAAATATGGGTATCGACTGTATAGTCGGCGCACCACGTACAATGATTTATGAAAGTTGTACAAACTCGGTTGTTTCTACCAAAAAAACACAAACGAGCAATAAACGACCCGGAACGCCTCAAACGAATTTTGTTTGATTGGGAACAACTGAAAACATTTTAAAATGAATTAAAATTATCTTTTATCAATAACAAGTATTTAAAATGAATTAAAACAAATTATTAATTTTTTTAAAAAAGGCCAAAGCGCCTGGCTTTGGTCAAAGCGAGGCGCTTGGGTTGCTTGATTAGACCACATGCGCCTCGCTTTGACCATAGCTAGGCGCCTTGGCCTTTTTTGAAAAATAAATTAATTTGTTTTAATTTGTTTTAAATACTTGTTATTGATAAAAAAAATAATTTTAATTCATTTTAAAATATTTTTAGTGGTTCCCAATCCAACAAAATTCGTTTGAGGTGTTCCGGGTCGTTTATTGCTCGTTTGTGTTTTTTGGTAGAAATATCCGAGTTTGTACAACTTTCATAAATTATTGTACGTGGTGCTCCGACTATACAATCGATACCCATATTTTTTCAAAACACAATTTTTGCATGTCTAATCGACATGCTGGACTTTCGGACTCTGTTTGACGCATTTCGGAATGTTTAATTGATCGTTGATCTGATCAATTAAAACGTACCGAAACGCGGAACTCTTGTTTGATTATACTCGTGTTCAGCCTTTAAACATCATTTTTGTGTTTTTGGTAGAAAGGAACTAGGTTGCAAATATAATAATAATTTAAACCAAATGACTTTTGTAAGATACTTGAAACAAGTATGGATATGGAGAATATGCAATGAGATTATTTCGTACAACATTCCAATGCAAGAAAGTAAAATTCAGTTGTTGGACATTGTGATTGGGAGAATTCTTATGGAAGTTGCTATAATAGTTAAAAACAGTTTATAGAGAATTCCTATGGAAGTTGCTATAATAGTAAATCGTTACATCCACACATTCCCTCAACACAAGCTTTGTCATCAGAGTATCTGTCAACAATGAAGGCACTTGAAAACATCGAACTCTGAAGTGGGTCACTATTCATATATAAAGAACATTAAAATCTCTCTGATCCATTCATCACAATCATTGCTCCAACATAACTTGCACCAACTTCAGATATTAGTTTGATTAGCTTAAATATCTCTGATCCATGGTATCCACTAATCGTAGTGATTATCGGAAGATTTATTTTAGGAATTGTTTGAGAATATATTTTCTGATCAAAGGATCCATAACTGAACAGTTATTTGGATTGTTCGTGATCACTACAGTAACGATCGCTTTACAATGCCGAAAACGACTATCATCACTCTATATGGGTTACTTGTTAGCGCCGATCCGCCTGTTGATTTCTTTCGACAATCAGTACAACGAACTCTCTATGGGTTGCTTGTTAGTGCCGATCTGACTGTCGATTTCTTTCCACAACCAATACAACGAACTCTGTATGGGTTGCTTGTTAGCGCCGATCCGACTGTCGATTTCTTTCGACAACCAGTACAACGAACTCTGTATGGGTTGCTTGTTAGCGCCGATCCGACTGTCGATTTCATTCCACAACCAGTACAACGAAATCTGTATGGGTTGCTTGTTAGCGCCAATCCGACTGTCGATTTCTTTCCACAATCAGCACAACGAACTCTGTATGGGTTAACAGATATCTCTCCGATAACAGAAGAATTATCTTCAATGATTCTAAGAAACTTGAAGGAAGAGGTACCTTGAAGAATAGATTCGGTGCAATCAGAATCTGAAGAGAAGTTATCATAATCATCATGCACTGGTACAAAATGGTGAATGAACAGCTGAATATTATATTACAATAATATTACCCTGGCAAAAAGTTGTGTTTAAAGCTTGGTGCTTTTAGTTTACATTTTGTTAGGACTTTAAACAGAGAAGATGGGGGGGGGGGGTTAGTTATTACTCTGCACTTCGAGTAGAAGAAGATGAAGAAGAATAAATGACGTCTATAAATAGAGGTTAGTAGGTTACTCATTACTGGCGGGATGCAAATCGTGATGTGATAGATTTTTATAATTTTATTGGTTATACTTTTTTTTTTGGAATTGGAATCATTGGTAGTTCGGTTGAGGTGTCGGGTGCATTGTAGGGAGTGGACACACCGAGGCCTAAGGTGAATCCGTTTGAAGGTGTGTGTTGTATGTATAGAATGGTGAATTATTGTAGTGTGTTAGGTATATGATGGAAGGGTTTGAAAAGAAATAGCACAAGTCATTCTTTAATGTTGTTTATAATTAAAAGGAACTAGGTTGCAAAGGAACTTCAGGTCAGCCAGACGTTTGTCAAAAGAATTTTGTACTATGCATTCTCACACAATGTCCAACAACTGAATTTTATTTGCTTGCATGAACAGTTGTTTGGAATTTTTTTGTGATGAAAACAAAAGGTCACACATGTACAGTTGTTTGAAATCAATGGGAGGGTAAACAAAATCGCCGATCTGATTTTTTGATTTAAAGGCTGAACACGAGTACGAGGAAGTTGTTGTCGGAGAGATATCTGTCAATAATCAAACTTTAAAAATCGGAAATTAGTAAAACAAATGTTCAGGCAAGCAAGTAAAATTCAGTTGTTGTTAGAGAGATATCTGTCAACGATGAAGGCAACATACTTGAAATCAATGGGAAGGTGAACAGTTCTTGTTCATCATGAGGAATATCTAGCTCATCATGGATCTTAGATTTTACATTGCCAAAGGTCTTGATGAATATCTTCATCAATCTCCTTGATCTACGCATAAGTGTGAGAGTCGATTTTCCTTTGAGAGCGACTAACAAAGAGATGGTCTTTTTGATGAATGTATTATTCACAAATATTTCCATCTTTCACTATGTGGGTGGATTCATGACGATGTGTAAATCAGCAAGGGTATCGCTATCTTCAAGGACAACACCATTAAACATCAAGTCGATACAAGTTGGTGGTTATTATTTTGTTTTTTAAATTTTTAAATTTTTTTTACAATAATTATATTAAAAAAAAATTAAAAAAACCAATTCAAAACACCAACAAATACCCAAAAATAAAATTTGGATTCGAAGCGCCTCGCTTTGGCCAAAGCGAGGCGCTTCGGGTCAAAAATCAACTTTTACTGACATCGTACCGAAGTTGTTAAAAAATATCCAAAGCGCATCGCTTTGGCCAAAGTGAGGCGCTTTGGGGGGGGGGGGGGTTGGAAATAGAAGTGGAGGGTTTTATTTTAACCATCCATTATTATTGGCCAACAACACAAATGTTGGATTATTACAATCCAATTTAATAATGAAATAATAAAGAAATAAATACAAATAAAGGGTAAAAATAATATTTTTATTTTTGAACAATATTTTATATATGTTAAAGGTGGGAAATAATTTTATAAATTATTTTCCATATTATTTTCATTTAAAAGAAAATTTAATTGAATTTTATCAATTAAATATTATTAAATTGTAAAAATGGTTAAAATAATATTTTTACAGAACATAAAATTACCAAAAAGTTATATATGGTTAGAAATATCTCCACAAAAGTTTTGGTATTAAAGTGAATAAAAATGATTTTTTATGAATTAATTACGATTTTAATAAAATGTATGCATTAAAAATAATAAATAAATATTTTCCTGGAAAACAAATTTATAAATATAAACATTAGAGTTTTGTGATGCTAGGATAATTTTTATAAAAATTTTGGACTAAGTTTGCTATTTTTAATAATTAAATGCATTTACATGAGTTATCTATAATCTATACTATTATATAATGCATCCTAGATAGGCATTAATGTAATTTCACTACCATTTTAAGATGGCATATGAAGAGGCATAAGCATACATCTCTATATTTTAGCCTCTTTCATCCCATTATGCCCCTTTATACAACATATCATGCCTGTGGTACATGTGAGTAATACACGGTTAATATCTTCTCCACAATGTAACCCCCTTTATACATTAAAACATATATGATGTTATGATGTTTTTCATTTAAATATATATTTTGGACTACTCAAATTTATATATTTAAATCCATAGACTTTTTAATGATTTTTATGACTCGAACATATACCTATATGTTTAGAAAATTATTAATTTAATTGACTTTAATTTTATTTAGTACCCTTTTTTTCTAATAATCCTATTCTAATATTATATTAATTAGAATTCTTCATAATGAGGGTGTAAATATACTTTAATGAATTAAAACGTATATGATGTTATGAATTGGACTAAATTAATACACACACTATACACATTATATAATTTATACATATAACTCTAAATCGATATTTTATTAAAATATAGAAATATTGTAGAAGTTTTTGGACATATTATTATTTCTCATAGAATTCAATTATGTATTTTTTGGTCAAGATATTTAGTCTCGACCTTTACTGATTATTTGATAATTCTATGATATTTTTCAATTAAATATATATTTTGCACTACTTAATTTATATATTTAAAGCCATAGACTTTTTAAGGATTTTTATGACTCGAACATATACCTATATGTTTAGAAAATTATTAATTTAATTGCCTTTAATTTTATTTAGTAACCTCTTTTTCTAATAATCCTATTCTAATATATATATTACGGTAGACTTTTGATAGTTATTTAATTTACAAATTAACTATTTAGCTTTACACGCACTTTTATATTCATTTTGTCATATTCACTATTCTAATTATACAGAAATAGTTATTTTTTCGCATTATGTGATATTTATTTATTGAAATATATATAACTTGACATTTTCATACATACTACTGATTGGTGTTTATACTTAGACATAGTTTGACATTTTTGTAACTAGCGTAACTTGATAGATAATTCCTTTTAATATGTATGTAAAGTGATTTACGTTTTTTTATTTAGATTAGAGAAAATTGCTCGAATGGTCCCTGTGGTTTGCACTTTTTTCACCTATAATCCCCAAGTTTTCAAAATTACAGCCATAGTCCCGAAACAGTGAAATTTTTTAACTCGGATAGTCCCTAAAGCTAACTGAGGTTAAATAATCTAGTTAAGTGGGTGTGAAATTACAAAACTACCCTTACTTTAATAAGAAATAATATAACACTAGTGGGTTCCACATTTCATCTTCCCCACTTCACCTCATCACCTTCACAAACCACCACCACCCATCTCCACCCTCCACCACCACCATCACTACCTTACTCTTTGTTTCGTTGTTGCTCTTTAAACATTCACTCATTCACCATCACTACTAGACAAAAAGTGCTGCTTCAACAACCGTACATCACTGGCTCTTTCGTCCACTCATCTCTGCAATTATGGCCACCGTTTCATTAATCACACCCCATTAATAACAACCCAATCTTTTAATGGATTACAAAAAGATAAACAAAACCAAAACCCCTCCGGTTTGTCCCCACCCATCACTATTTCATCACCCTTTTCTTCTTTCTCAATATTATTATACCTTTTCTTGAATCTTGAATAATATCCTCTGTTCTTTATTCTTTTGGGTACTCTGTTTTCCCCTGTTTTGATCTGTTAGATCTGTTGCATTATCTTGTTAAATCAAAGTAACCCTTTTGTTAAAGTTTTGATTTTTGATTTGGGTTTTCGTTTTTTTTTTTTTTTTTTGAGTTTAGTGATTAATATTATTTGAATTTGGTAATCTTGGTTGTAGGGGAGTGGAGGAGGAGGGTTATCTCCTGCAAAGTTGAGGAATATGTTGAGGAAGAAAAAGAAGCAAGATGAAGATGAGGTTGAGTCTGAGATTGATGATTCTGGTATGTTGAGTCTGAAGCAGCACTAAGTCAGCCGACTAAGTCAGGTGGTGATGGATGTGGCTGTGGTGATGGGTGGGGGTTGGTGGTGGTGGAGGGTGGAGATGGGCGGTGGTGGTTTGTGGAGGTGATGAGGTGAAGAAGATGAAGTGGGGAAGATGGAGTGTGGGACCCACTAGTGTTATATTATTTTTTATTAAAGTAAGGGTAGTTTTGTAATTTCACACCCACTTAACTGGATTATTTAACCTCAGTTAGTTCCAGGGACTATCCGAGTTAAAAAAATTCACTGTTTCGGGACTATGGCTGTAATTTTGAAAACTTGAGGACTATAGGTGAAAAAAGTGCAAACCACAGGGACCATTCGAGCAATTTTCTCTTTAGATTAAATGAATAGAATATTATATTAATTAGAATTCTTCATAATGAGGGTATGGGTGTCGTATTAGATGAAACAATCGCCAACATGAGAAATGACATATATACGTTTGGAGAATATTCGGGAATATTCCACAAAATCGACCAGTTAGTACTACGGGATGGCAAACCCATCCCACACGCCATTCTTTATTTTTTTATGGCTTCATTTAGAGTATTTAGCTACATTTTTTTTTTCAGAGAATGAAATCTTGTCTTCTAATTCATGTTTTCAGTATTCTCCCGCATCAATTTTTATTTTTTATTTGTGCTTTCAATATCAAAGGACTTCCACCAAAATAATTGTCACACAAGAATACATGATGACTTTTAGTTTAAAATTATTATATATGTAATAAAAGTTTACGGATGCAGCCCCGCCGCAACACGCGGGTTCCTGCTAGTACATTAAAAAGGAAGAGTGATGTACAATGTTGTCATTTTGTTATGGGTACAAGTTTTGTAGCTACATATACAATTTAATAAAGCTTATTTGATAAGGGTAAATTAGTCACTTAGAGGTATATTAAGACACTTACAAGGTTATTATTGTAATTTTATCCACCCTCTTTAGTTAAAATATAAATATTGATTCCATCCTTACCCTCACATACCCTCTTGGCATCCTCTTGCAACCGATCCCATAAATGAGCAGAAAAAAAATAATCAACCGTCACCGGTTTTTCACTCCTTATGGCTTCGTTCAGGGTGATGATGGTTGCAAAGATGGTCTCACCATTTCTGCTGCTGAAGAAAGATTTGTAAATTTTTGGCATAACGAACATGAAGATAAAAAAGGTAATTTGGATTTACTCTCAAATCTTGTAATAATTTTAAAATGAGTAAGAGTGTTTTTTTTAATGAAGTTGATGAATTTATGACGTGGGTATTTGTAGGTGAGCAAATTCTTGAAGTTTTTAGGGTTTATGTGAAATCCATTATTATGGGTTGCGGATGTTGTTGCTATGATGGCAATTTCCCTTAATGGAGGGGGTAAGAAAACGTACACCTTAAATAATTAAAAAAAAAAAAGAAAAATCCAATTGCTAGGATATTCGGGTTCCAATATTGATTGCTAGGATTTTTGGGTTTCGTTGTTGAAACATTCACAAAAAAGGGGTACTAGATGCGACAAATTGGTTGTTCGATTTTTTGGATAATGGGTCAAAACGGATACTTTTAGGTGTGGACATTATTTTTCGTTTGGTAGGCGTTATTTTTGTTTTTTATGTGTGAGGTGTGGTCGCAGTAGCTTTCACCTGCTGAAGAGTCGCTGCTCCACCTGCGCTTATTCATCAGCCTGCATCAGGGAATGTTAAGTTTTTCTAATCATGTATTTGCGCTTTTCCTCCCGCTTGCGTTGAAATCTTATGATAAATGTATGAAAATGATTGGTCCAGTCATATTGACTTCTTTAGTTGGAAACACTTCCATTACATGTGATTAGGACAATAGTTGAAAACGATTTGGTAACATGCAATGGATTTGGAACTAAGATTAAAAATCAGTGGTTTTAGTAATTGTCTTTTTTTTTTTGTCATGTTTAACGTAGTTTTTTTTATAAAAGAGAGTTCTAAATAAGTTTAACTAGCATAAGTTCTAAGTATGTTGTATATCGATAAGTTCTCTACATGCCTTCTACTTTTTTTTTTTAATCTGTATGTTATCCTCCTTGAATAGAAATGTAAATACTTTTTACTCACCCTTGTTCCATTTCATGTAGGATTCACGGGAGTATGGATGACAAGTGATTGAGAAGGTTCATATTGATGGACAAGCTACTGCACAAAAAAGGTTTGCATTTCATAGTTTTAGCTCTTGTTTTAGCCCTTTTCATCAAGTTAATGGGTTTAGAGTGTATGTGCGTTTTAACATGGTATGAAATTGGAAATTAAAGTTACTGTAACTTCTTCTTCCATAGGTTCAATCTCTTTAACTTTTAAAACCTGTTTTAAAATTACAAATGCTTCAAGGTAAATTACTCTGTTTTGCAAGCATGAAAGCTTTTACATTTTACTAGCTAACTTCAATAGGCTTATGATCATGCCTCGCCATTCAGTTCAAAAGAAGGTTGTAAGACAATAACGTCTTTTGAAAATTTGTTACCAGGATATTTCATAGTGATGACAAATTTTCCCCGTTTAGAAATTGGTCGATTTGTTATATGTTTTATCTCTCATGGGTCAAATGCGTTAAGATGCAACAACATAAAAGTATTTTCTCTAATTCAACATGACCCGTAACTAAAAACTTGAAAATAACAATAAATTTAGGCACAACCAATAGGTATATGAACCAAGAATAAAGTGTTATAGGAACTAAGAATAAAGTTTTATCAGAAGTGAAAAGTTGGATCACTCTTAACCCACTTGATTATTCAGACCCTTTTTATAAGCCAAAGTTTTGAGTTTCGTCCGTTTAATATAATCGACACGTTTTTTTTCATGTAAAATTGTGGCTTGTTCTGTTCTTATAGGGTCAAAGATTTATTTAGTCTTTAGAGATCATTTGTTGTGTATTTAAGCTTAAGCTTTTATACTTTTGGTTTTTGAGGCACACAAAAACTTTACTACTGTGATCTATTATCCCTATAAGTGCTTGTACTTCAAGGGTCTTCATTTGATCAAATAGTTGTAGAAGGAAGTAAATCCAAACTCAGCAGTTGACAAAAACAATGAGCAGAAAATATGTCTGTAATATATCAGTTTTCGGTTTTATATAATGATTTGATTCTTTGCGACCTTCCATAATTGTAATAAGGTCTAACTTTTGTTTTATTTTGTACGAGAATTGAGTGTAAGTCTGATTTATGTTCGACCTGGAAGCAAAGTCTATCCGAATGGGAACGCCAAACCGGTCTCATAGAAGAAAAAGTTGAACTGAAGTTTTCTAGTTTTGCAAATTAACGACCATAATTACTTTTTTAAGTTGACCCCAAGAAATTCTTTTTTTTCCCTTCAAGATTTTGTATAATTACCAGCCTCGTAAATTTTCAATGAACATACAATATACAGTTCATTTTTGTTCTTTGATGTTTGGCTAAACATTTTTTAAAAGAGACTTGAAGACACCCGCTGCATCACACGGGCTAACCCACTAATATACATAAAAAAATGAAGAAAATGCTACAAAAAATGGGGGCACAGAACCGGCCCTTTAGGGGCTCGAACCTGAGACCACAAGCGTGTAAAGCCACGCCGAGACCAACTGGTATGGGTGTGTGTTTGTTGATTAACCTGGTTTCAAATTTTATTTATTCTAAACATGAGACAACAAAATCCCCAATTGAATTCTTATGAACCCTAATCAACAAATCGACTCATTTGGCCTTGAATCCGATACGGATAACAAACGACATCATAGGGCTTTTATTCTTTGAATAAAACTGAATCAAAATCATGTAGGATTAGAAGTTGGAGTATACCAATTGATGATGAAACCCGAGCACAAAGACACGACCAAATGCTTCGAATTGGAGTGGTTTAACGATTCAATGGTGAGGATTTGTAGAGGGTTTTTATAAGTTGCATGATTCTGAGTTGGGGTGCGAGATTAATCGAATTAACATGGACAATAAATATGAATTCAATAATCGTGTCTTAGGAAAGTTATTAAGGTCGACGGTTATATCAAATTAATGCTATTTAATGCGTTTAATCAATCAATTACTAACTATAGAAGGTGTAGCATATTAGGGCGCACCTATACTGGGATTAGATTGAAGATTTGATGTGCTAAAGGCTGTAATTTTTTTGGTGGGTTGTGTGGATTGAATATGGGTGAAATTCGGGCTATGGGTGGCTGATCCAAGGAAGAGGAGGACCTTTGGGCTGCATCTTGGGCCTGAGATTTGGGCTTTAAAGTGGGTTTAGTTTGGGTTAAGGGTAGTGGATGGTGATGGATGGATATTAAGTTAATAAAAAAGCCTCTATTAGCTATATTATTATTATTATTAATATTATTATTATTATTATTATTATTATTATTATTATCATTATCATTATCATTATCATTATCATTATCATTATCATTATCATTATTTAAACAAAAAAAAATATTTTATTATTTTAAAAAAATCACAAAGTCATAAACTTTATAAAATGTATGACTAGATGTATAAATGTGTGAAGTAATAACTCAATGAAAAGGAAAGATGGACTTTTATTATTTGATAAAATTTCAAGGTTACAAGGGCTAGAAATGTCAAAGCAAGTAAACATGAAGGATTGAAGTTGTATAAGTCAAAAAGTAAAAGGTGACGGATGTCACAATTTTTTTTATCCATCACATACCTAGTTTCATACTCGATTTCCCGCTATGGATGTTTCGTGGTTTATGATATTCTAGTCGTGTATAGTCATAAACATTTGGTTTTAACTCTTGAATACCACATCTGTACTTTAACGCTTATATATTTAGTTTTGAACAATTACTAGTCATCCAAAGTAATAAATGAACATTCATGAACACAAGTAAGTGTTCTTGAACGGGAACAAACACAAATGAACATATATTAACTTTCTAATAACATCAAATTCACATATATATATATATATATATTAAGAAATTAAGTAGATCCAAACATACTTAGTATTTACTATAATTTTGGTAAACATAATAAAGTAGTGTCTCACAAAGCTAAGTTCACATCTTACAGTTGAAGTTTTCTAACAATCATAAACAAACGAACATAAACGAACACGTTACCAAACGTTCATGAACATAAACGAACGAACACCACCTATGTTCGTGTTTGTTCGTTTAACTAAACGAACGAATTTTTTTGTTCATGTTTGTTCATTTATTAAACGAACGAACACAAACAAACTTCTAGCCGAACGGTTCATGAACTGTTCGTTGAAAGTTCAGTTCATTTGCAGCCCTACGTACAAACAAATCAACTTGGACCACCCATATACAAACTTACTCTAGTTTTATTCAATCTGAAAGCTTGGCTTTCAATGTCTATTGATATTCTCCAATATGTATCACCTACATAGTTAGGGATGGCAACGGGCCGGGTTTGGGACAGGTATGCGCTAATCCCAATCCCATACCCAGTTATAAAAACTTGTCCCATACCACGGCTAACTACCAATCGGGTATCGGGTATACCTACGGGTTTCAGGTATACTTGCGGGTTTCAAGTTTCGGGCATAACTATCAGGCATCAACGAGTTAAGTTTGAAACCAATACAAAAGGTGAAATGTGATTAAAAAAATGTAGGTTGCTACCATAAGTAAAGTTTAGTTTTGAAACCAATACATATTCACAAGAAGCTGAAAAAAAATACATAAACAAATACATATTCAACAGAACCAAACCCATTCTAAACTTCTAATCAAAAACCAATATATGTTCATTGAGAGCTTGTTGAATTATTCGATCATTTCCATTATCACAGGAAAGTTTAAATAATACAAGGATATGTAAGTATACAAGGAAATGGTACAATCACAATAACTATAGGAATAATCACAATAACTATACAATAATGATGATTGGTGTAATAATGATGATTGGTGTCATAAATGGGGAATGATTGCTAACAGTCCCCCGTAATTTGAACCGTAGCCTGTCGAAGACACAAACTGGATCTGAAACGTGTAAAAAGCTGCTTAGAGAGTCCTTTAGTAAAGATGTCTGCATACTGAAAGTCAGCAGGAACATGAAGAACTCAAACATCGCCAATACGAACTTTCTCATGAACAAAATGAATATCCATTTCAACATGTTTAGTACGTTGATGCTGCACTGGATTTTGAGTGAGGTAGACTGCAGATACATTATCACAATAGACAACCGTAGCTTGTGTGAGATTAATGCCCAGTTCTAGGAGGAGGTTACGAATCCAACTGGCTTCAGCGACGGCATTGGCGACCCCCCGGTATTCGGCCTCGGCACTAGATCGGGCAAGAGTAGGCTGCCTCTTGGAGCTCCATGAAATAAGATTGTCACCCAAATAGATGCAATACCCTGAAGTAGATCGACGAGAATCCGGGCACCCACCCCAATCAGCATCGGAATAAATCGTAAGGGATGTGGACCGAGATGGAGAGATATGTAACCCAAAATCTAATGTGCCTCGAATATAACGAAGAATGCGCTTGAGAAACTGAAAATGAGGTTCCCGTGGATCGTGCATGAACAAACAAACTTGTTGAACTGCATAGGTTCTGTCTGGGCGAGTTATAGTGAGATACTGAAGAGCCCCGGCGAGATTGCGATATAAAGTACCGTCGACCATAGGGGTGCTGGGTTCGGAGCCTAATTTGGAGCCGACTTCAACTGACGTAGAGCATGTCTTGCAGTTTGACATGTTGGCCCGAGTCAAGATGTCAGTGGCATAAGCGGTCTGAGAGATAAATAAGCCTCCATTCTTTTGTTCAACTTTGAGTCCTAAAAAATGGTGTAATCGACCAAGGTCAGTCATGGCAAACTCGCCTTTGAGCATATCAATGAGGCGAGTGAGAAGAGTAGTATCTGATGCAGTGATAATAATATCGTCAACATAGAGAAGTAGATAAGCCGTTTATGTGCCTCGCCGATAAACAAATAGAGAGGTGTCACACACGCTGCTTTTGAAGCCACGCTGCAAAATAAATGACGAAAAACGTTGATACCAGGCGCGAGGGGCCTGTTTTAAACCGTATAGGGACTTATTTAACCTGCAAACAAAACCAGGATGATTAGTATCAACAAAGCCCGGAGGCTGGTGCATATAGACCGTCTCCTTCAGATTGTCGTGAAGAAACGCGTTCTTGACGTCCAATTGATTGATTGGCCAAGAACGAGAGACTGCTTGACTCAAGACAGTCCGGATGGTTGTCGGTTTGACGACAGGGCTAAAGGTCTCGTCACAATCTATGCCAACTGTTTGACTTTTACCATTGACCACCAATCTAGCTTTGTACCGTTCTAATTCCCCAGAGGCTTTATACTTGTGTTTAAATAGCCACATGCAGCGAATGATAGGGGCGGATAAAGGCCTCGGTACTAATTCCCACGTATTATTCTCCAATAAAGCTTTGTATTCCGCGGCCATGGCAGCGTTCCAGTTTGGATCCTGTAGGGCGGCAAGGTGAGATTTGGGGATGGGTGAAATGGTTTGTGTGACGGTAGACAGGTTAAAAGGTATCTTTGGTTTAGAGATCACGGCTCGAGATCGTGTGACCATGGGATGGGGTGGTGGGGCGAAGGGTGTGGTAGAGGTGAGGATGGTCCGGGTTGAGGTGCTTGGGCCGTAGAGTGTAGGTTGGGTTGGACAGGAGGGTGAGTGGGCTGAGATGGAAAACCCGGAAGTGGGCCAAGAGGGGGGGGGGAACGCTGTTGGGTCATGTGGGCTGGGCTAGGAGTGGAGATGTTGTTGGAAGTGGGAATATTGGACTGTTGGGCCGGTTAGGTATTTGGGTCGTGATTGGGATTGGCCAGTGTGTGTTGAAATGAGAAATTGGGTGGTGGCAAGTCATCACAAAAATCTGCTGTGGGTTTAGGATCGGTGGAGGATGCCATGGGTAAAATGGACTCGGCAAATGTCACGTGACGTGAAAAAATAGTTTTACCAGTGGAGAGCTCAAGGCATCGGTATCCTCGATAGTTTGCCGGGTACCCCAAAAAAAGGCATATGGATGATTTGGGATGAAGTTTATTAGGCCGAGTGGATGATTCATTCGGATAACACGCGCACCCGAACACCCGAAGGTGGTCATAAGATGGGTGTCGTAGGTAAAGGGCGGAACACGGGGTGAAGTTGTTTAAAGTTTTGGTAGGGAGGATGTTGTGAAGGTAGCATGCCGTGTAGATGGCTTCAACCCAAAAACGAGAGGGTAATGAGGCTTGAAGGAAAAGGGACAACATGATGTCGTTGAGACGGCGAATCATGCGCTCCGACTTGCTATTTTGTTGAGATGTGTGAGGGCAAGAGAAACGAAATTGAATCCCTTGTTTGGCGAAAAAATCCATAAAGTTGTGGTTATTAAATTACCCACCCATGTCACATTGAAATTGTTGTATTTTAAGCTTAAATTGGGTGTTAACAAATGCATGGAAATTTGTAAATTTAGTGATCACCTCGGATTTAAATTTTAATGGGTAAACCCAAGCGTATTGGGTGAAGTCATCAATTAGCACCATATAATATTTGTAACCAGCGGTGCTAACGACGGGAGAGGTCCATAGGTCACAATGTATAATAGAAAACGGCATGGATGTGGTGGTGGTGGAATCAACAAATGGAAGTCTTTTATTTGTGGCCAACTGGCAAGCATGACAAACAAAAGTAGGTTCAAGTTTATTACATGGCAAAATATTATTTGAACAAAAATAATCCATAACATGGCGACCTGGGTGGCCAAGTCGATCGTGCCTTGACTGGGAACAGGAAACGGAAACAAGTGCTTGTGCCAGTGTTTTATTGTTGAAGGAGTAAAGTCCACTTGAGCTATTGTGGCGGCTCAGTGGCGTGCCATCCCTGTAATCCTTCACAGAAAAACCAAATGGGTCAAACTCGACTGAAACACAATTGTCAATAGTGAATTGTCGAACAGAAATAAGGTTGCGGACAAAATGGGGGTTGTACAAGATATTTTTAAGTTGAAAAGTTTTGGTAGGGGTGTGTAGGGTTGTACTACCGGATCCAAGAACTTGGAGACGATTGCCATTGCCAACTAATACGGACTTTATGTGAGAAAAAGGTGAGAGATTAGAGAGTGTACCTTGGTCAAGAGTCACATGTGAAGTGGCCCTGGTGTCCATATCCCAATGTTCGTCGTCCGGATCCACGGATAAAGTCTGAAACGCCTGAGCGATTTGGGAGGGGTCAAGAGCATCCAAATCTGTAAAGTGGGCTTCAGCGGGTGGGGCCGAAGATTGGGCCCAAGGCTGTGAATTTTGTTGTGGGGCTGATTGGGCTGCTAAAGGACTTTGAGTTGGGCTGTAAGAATTCCATGGCTGCTGCCATGGCCCAGACGTGGGGAATGGGCAAGGGGGAGGGGCCCAACAAGTGGGTGGAGTCCAGTAAGGGAAATTGGATGGCATGTTGTGGTTCGAAGGGTACCAGGAAGGGGTAAAGGTGTTACGGGATTGATTGTTTTGTCAAAAATTTTGGTTGCGTCCTCGGCGTTTGGTGTGGGTTTGATTAGACCGTGGACGGTATTCACGGGCCGGGTCACGAGGGGTTGAGTTGTGGTCGCGAGAGGTAGGCGGTGGTGAAGTGTTGGGTCGGTGAGTGTTGTTTTGGTTTGGAGCGGAAGTGTGAGCAGCCACAACATGAGCACCTTCCAGTGCGTCGCGAGCCAAGCGTTATTTTTCATCATTCCGTAACATTTCACACGCGTCCTCCCAAGAGGGGAGGGACTGATTAATAAGCGACCCCATGGTATCATATTCACAAGGTAGCCCACGAACCATCTGCAAAACAAGACGTTGGTCAATAATGGGTGTGTCAACCAAATCATTTAATTGATCGGCTAGTTCCCGGAGACGAAGAAAATAGTCTTCCAGAGAGGGCTGGGACTTGAGAGTCATATTGACAAACTCGTGTTCGAGCGTGGCAATAAGCGCCCCTTTGTTATTTTGAAACTGATTTTGCACTTTGACCCACGCTTCACGAGCCGTGCGACAGTTTTCAGGAAGAATTCGCTTGAGATAGTTGTCGGAAAGGGTGTTATAAATCCATTGGAGAACGATGGAATCGATCTCCATCCAAGACTCGTAGCCTGGATCAGATTCCGCCGGTGGCGGAGTGCCATCAATGTGGTGTAGTACACGATAACCGCGGGGCATGGAGAAGGAACAATCGAACCCACGAGGTGTACTAGACATTCACACCATCGAGGATGCGAACTTTTTGGGTGATATTAGTGACTGAATATACCGGGTGAAGGGATTGCGTGGTCGGTTTAGTGGTGTTTTGCTGGTTATCAGCCATGGCCGAAGACAAGGCTGGACAAAAAAATGAAAAAAATGGGACTACAGGTGACCGAAGACAGGCTGCAGAGATGAATGGATCGGTGATTAAAGGTATAGAGCCTAGTGCTCTGATACCATGAGAGCTTGCTGAATTGTTCGACCATTTCCATTATCACAGGAAAGTTTAAATAATACAAGGATATGTAAGTATACAAGGAAATGGTACAATCACAATAACTATAGGAATAATCACAATAACTATACAATAATGATGACTAGTTTTATACCCGCCGCGCGTTGCCGCGGCTGGGGCAAACGCATACTCCGCACAAACATGCGACATTCCATATGCAACAAATAAAGAAAGAAACGGAAACGGCAAAGCAAGCGACTCAGATATGCAGGTCATCATCGTCGCCGTAGGCTCAATGCCGCTACGGCTGTAACCGGAGTTGCCATGCCAAGTAGCAGGCGACCGTCATCGCCGAAATGACTAAACATGAGAAACATTACCTATTAGCATCATCGAAGTGATCGTTGGTTCTAGAAAGAATCATCATCCTAATAAAAAAAAAAGGTTAGCGTTTATGCTCAACAACAACTAATCATATCTTCTACCAAGATATTCACCGAGGAAGCGGAAGCCATTTTGAAAGAAGCTAATAAGGAAACCGAAATATGAGGCTCAGATAATCGTAAAAGGCTACACGCTGTTTGGTTAATGTATGAGTTTGTGGGCTACCCCGCCAAGACACGGAACATCTCACGGATAAGTCCGTCATGGCTGCATGCGAAGTGAACAACCCACGAAACCAAAAGCGGCATGCCTATCCTAGGCGGCAAAGTGAGATTCACGATGCTCAAACCAATCTATAGCAAAGATTTCATCATAGCCTCACGTAGGGTTGTAAACAAACCAAACGTTAGGTGAACAGTTCGTAAACCGTTCGGCGGGAAGTTCGTTTATGTCCGTTTGTTTAATAAATGAACGAACACGAACAAAAACTTCCATTCGATTAACTAAACAAACAAACACGAACAAATGTCTCATTCATTCGATTGTGTTCGTGAACGTTTGGCAATGTATTTGTTTGCGTTCGTTTGTTTATATCTGTTTGTGTATGCTTGTTTATGTTCGATCACTAGTTAAAACTTAAAAGTTTATAGTCTTTCAGTTTCTTTCCTAACTTTTATTTCTCTCCTAAACTTTTTCAGCCTTATACATTAAATATTTAAGTAATGTTTTGATCATTCTCGCATTAAAAAACATCAATCTTTTTAGCTGTTGGTCTTATTATACTAATGAAAAATCTCAACCTTTTGTTATGATTCCTTAGTAGATAATTAAAGATGCTACTACTTTTGACTGCATAGTTATAATGCAAGTTTATGTATCATTGTGTAATTAATATTTGTTTTTATATGGTCATGTGAGCGTTGGATTTTAGCTAAAACAGGATTATACGATCATACAAGTCACAAATCTAGGTGCGGAAACCCTAGATCTGAACAAATTGATAAAACACAAATCACGACACAATCAAGATCATTTTCAATAACATTTCATAGATTAACTTTCATTCAAAAAGCATTTACAATGAGTTTATGTTAATCTAGATCACACAGATAATCTCTCAAAAACACCTATAAACCTGATCTGAACCTGGACACAAAATGACAACACTCTTACATTATCAAAAACTCAAAATCTATATATAGGCACTGCACATTCGCCCCTTACAACTGGTCGAATGTGAGTGTTTTCCACATTCGCCCACTACAAGTGGTCGAATGTGTCTTCTGATCTTGTCCAATCTTCCTTTGCCCAGTTCACATCTACCTTCGCCCCTTTCTATTCTTCCTTCGCCCCAAAATATCTACATTCGCCCATACTGATTCACCTTCGGCCATCACTAACATATGTTAATCAAGTATATCCAATCCTTAGTCGCAAAACGCATCAACAAACTCCCCCTCGACTATTGATTGGATAGTTTTCTCTGATAGTCCATCGTCTTGTTCATCAGTTTGATTCTGAGCTGCTTCTTCTGCTCAGATGTCATTGGCGGCTCGAATGTTTTCTTCACAGGCTTTGACACATTAGCGATCTTCACAGTCTTGCCAAGTTTACCCTCCAAGTTGCTTCCAGCATTTATATCATATGCAAAACACACTCCAACAACTTGTGTATACTTTCTCGCTTGAGCAAAGTCATTGGGTTCATAGTATATCGGATTGTAAAACAACATGATGATGTCTTCGAATGTGCAATTGATCAGCCACATAGGATCAAATACATGAACATGCTTGTATTTATCCTTTCCATCCCTCAACACGATCACCGCTTCTGCCTTCCTCCAATCGTAATACCAAAATATGAAATCAGCACTAAAATGCTGTGGCATTGGCATCAACGGTATCTTCCTCATCACATTAGGTGCTTTGTAGATTAAAGTAACACGTTTCATATTGGTTTGTGGATCAATATCCCTATGCACTTTTCTTCTAGGATATTGAGGCTTGAACCTGTTCCATCTCGTACGACTTTCCCAAACCAATTTGTCTGCGCACCAACCGACATGCGATCCATTTACCTCGGCACCTGACATTGGGAATCTGCATAAGTCTCTCACCGCCCAGTACGGTAGAGTAAGCAAGTCACAGAATCTGTTGAAGTACAGAATTCCGGTTTCCCATTTTGCAGCAATACACTTCAGTCTGCCTAAGTAAGTCCACCCGAGAGCTCTGCCTTTGAACTTGGCATTATGAAATCGATAGAAATTACCTTGAGCTTCAGGCTTAGGTCGGTTCTCCTCCATTTCCTTCAACTTCTTCATATAATTCTTCAACTCATCAGATTGGTTAGAAGAATCTTTCTTTTCATTACCAAACACCTTTTCAACAAACTCTTCGCTCCTTTTCTTTGCTTTCTGTTTCGCTGACTTATTTGGTATCTCAGTGAAGTAAGGAAATACTTCATTCTCATCTTCTTGTCTGAAATACTGGGGAAACTCTTCATGAGTAATATCTTCTATCTCAACTTCATTGTTTTCTGGAGTATGTACATCATCTGAATGACTTCCCATATCCTTTTCAGGAATATCAGGAATCGATTCATCCATCATAAACTCCTCAAACGTCTTTCCTACCCTCTGTGCGAGACCATCTAGTATTTCATTCGCCACAGATGCAGGTAATTCCCCTTCCTCAAGATCTGGATCTTCATATTCCAACTCATATCTCAAATCGTCAGTCTGGAATATTTCAGCGAAGCATCCTGTGAACTCAATGGTCCACTCTCTCTTTTCCAACATATTCTTATATAACTGTTTAGCATCATTAGACAAAGATCTCACCTTCTCGTTCCAGAAAATACTTTCATCCGAATCAACATTCCCACCTTTCTTCTTGGAACTCGATTCTCCAGTATCTTTCTTCTTCTGTGGTGTTCTCTTTTCATAACTAAATCTAGAAGTGTCATCTCCTCCATCATGATCACTTCCACTGCTAAACTCATCACCTTGCTTTTTCCCCGTACCTTCAGCATCATCATCATCATCATCATTATTGTCATCATCATCATCATTGTCATCATCGCTTTTATCCGATCCATCATCATCCTCATCATCATCTTCTTCTTTCTCAGAATCAGAATACTCATAATCAACTTTCTGTTCATCTTCTTCTTCATCTTCTTCACCCTCTTTCAACTGGGGTGCTCTGCTATACAACTCTTCAATCAAACCACAAAGGCGTTTGTTTTCCTTCTTTAATTCTTTGTTATCAGCCTTAATCAGTTTGATTTTGCTCTTGTTTCTTTCACATTTTCTTTCAAGCTTCTCATTCTTAGCTTCAATCAACTTAATCTTATCATTTATATCATCCTGATTAGATTTCGAAGCAACTACAATTTGGAGCATCTTCTCCTCATTCTGCTTGAACTTAGTAATCTCAGCTTGTTGAGTAATCAACATCTTCATCATGTCCTCCATCTTCTTATTAACTTGTTTCATGACATCATCATCCACAGTCACTTTCTTTGACTTAGATCTGGATGGCTCAACTTCAACAACTTTCTCTTTCTGAGGCTTTCTAAACATATCGAGCACTTTATCCATATCGATATTGAACTGATCGATTGGTAAAGTCTCTGCCTCTTTCGCTTTCTTCTGCTTCTTGGCAACTGGTGAAGATAGCTTAGAAGGTGTTCCAGCATCAGGTAATCTCTTTCCCTTCAACAACTGAGCCAACTCTTTCTCTCTCAGTTCTTTCACACTTGATTTCTTTGCCATAGTCTTTTGTTTCTTTGTCTTCTTAGGCAAATTCACAACTACTGTTTCTCCAACACTCAACTCAGCTAGGTCAACACCTAAACCTTCATCTTCAACTGATTTCTTTCGTCTCTCAGCTTCTTCAATCGACTGATTCAAGGATTCATACTCACCAACCATAGTGGCCTTACGTTTGGTGGTCCTTACGTTCTCGTCATCAGAATCCCACTGCTCATCAACCTCAGTCTCTTCTGAATCTACAGACTCTTCATCCACCAAACCCGATCCTTTCTTCGCCGTCGATTTCTTTCTAGCCACTTGTTGCTTAGTGCTTCCCTGATCAATAGCCTTTCCCTTGCCCTTCCCTTTGGCTCCAGGATTGACTACTTGACGTTTCCGCTTAGTGCTTGAATCAACATACACTAAGGGATCATCGTTGTCTGAGTCACTCTCATCATGTCTTGCTTTGTTCTTGCCAGGATCAATGTAATCCGGACGAGCCAAAGCGCCAAATAATCTCCTGTTAGGTGGCTTCTCACTGTCAGGCACACCTTTGTAACCTTTCATCCTCATCAAGGTTCTAATATTCATGTGATCTTGACCTAGAATCATAGTCGGATCCTTTTTCAACATTGGATACTTGTAGTCAAAGATCATCATCAAAAACCTCGGATACAACATGAACTTCTTATTCTTCATTCCCTTCAGCATCTCCAGCATATGGTCAAGAATCATCCCAGAAACATTAAATGGTTTGTTGAGTGTCAACGCAACCATTAATGAACTCAAACTCCTTCTCATCACGTCATAACCACCACTCACACATCCAAAGACATGAATCAGAACATGTGCAAAATACTTGTACTGCACTCCCAGCTTCCCCTTATACATAGATCCGTCAGTGATTGGACCTTTGTATTTCATTCTTAAGAAGCACGCCTTCTGTTCTGTCCACGATAACTCCCTGGGATCTTCACTATCTTCGAACTTAATCTGTAACGCCTCCCGAATGTCAGCTTCAGTCAAGAACATCTCCATCTCCTGAATCTTGCTCTTGATGATCGTCTGATTCTCCCAGTAGTCATACTTTGCATTCTGGTAAAAATCTTCTATGATGTCTTTGTATATGATGGTTGGTGTGGCTAGAGCATGAACAATCCTGCTCCTCTTCAGAAATTCGATAATCCCAGTAAACTCTGTGTTCTTCTCAACGTCTCCTAGATAAGCGCAACAGTTGTGCGATCGTTCAAAAGGCCAACTGCTAGGAACAGATGTTTCAGCTACTGGTACTGGATCTTGAACTGTGATCTCAGCTGGTGTTTCAACATTCACTGCTGGTGATTCAATATTCTCGGGTTGTTCAGCCATCTGCACCTGAAAATCAATAAGAACACGTCAAAACACAAAAACGACAAAATTATAAAATTTTGGTCAAAACTGATCTGCACATTCACCCCTTTTGAAATGGCCGAATGTGAGATTTTGTGGTCGAAAGTGGAAAATTTTGGTCGAATATGAAAAAGTTTTGATTAAAAATCACATTCGTCCGTTTTTATGTTCATTCGTCCAAAATGATTCACTTTCGCCCGTTTTTCACACCCGAATGTGAAATGGTTTACCCCCAAAAATTTGAATTTTTGCCATTGTTTGTTTTAACCTGTAATTTTGATTCTAATGTATGCTAACAAGTCCGACTAACACTCGTTTATAATCAATTTTGTCAATTAATCAGTTTACATAGGTTTTAAAGAGGAATTAGGGTTCATCTTTGTTCAATCAATCAAACTAACATCTAGATGTTGTTATTATCCTAATTTCTTCCACATTCTCCCCCTAAAACCTATGGAAAATGATCGGAAATGAAAAACAAACATCAACAATCATCAAAACTCCCTAGAAATAAAACCCTAGGTCGTGTTCTTAAAACAATCAATTCTGATCTGATGTGATGTCCATTACCTGCAATATGATTCTTAAAATGATCAGCAATGACAAGGGAACAAATCAATAAATCGTAGAAAACACGAGCAACAAGGTCTTGGTATGACAGAAATTTTGAAAAATTTTGAATGAGGGGTTCGAACCTGGAATGAGGTATATAAAGAGATCCACGTTCGCCCGTTTCAGGTGGACGAATGTGGGTTAAATCCACATTCGCCCCAAGTTAATGACACGAATGTAGAAACATTCCACCTTCGCCCCTATTGAAAGACCCGAAGGTGAAACTTTGTACCCGGAAGTGGAAATTACACCCGGAAGTGAAAAATCCACATTCGCCCTTTTTCACAACGGTCGAAGGTGATGATTTTTCCACATTCGACCCATTTAAGGGGCGAATGTGAAATGGAAAAATCTGAAAATTTCGCCAAATCACGAATTCGAATCCCGTTCAACATTTTTCAATCAGTTAAACTTTCAAAACTCAAATTTTCACATTTTGAATGTTACAAAGTCCAGATGGTGTTATCAAATCTCAGAAATTGACCATCAAGCATCCCCGGATATCAAAAATAAAGCAGAAATGCAAATCTTTTGGTTTTTCTGAAATTTTTTATCAAAACACACCTAAAATCTTTTTGGATTTTGTAACTTTTTGACAATAAAAGTAAAATGCAATAAAGTAAAATGCATCAAAGTAAATGAAAGCAGTAAACATTTTGTGATTTCCGGTAAGAGGATCATATCAGTTTTCTGAGAAATCTGAACACAGCGTTGATCTGATTCAATATTATCATTAGAAACAATATGTGACACGGCAATTGCTGATATTGTTGTCCACATAAGCTCACATGCAGACAATTACGCAATGCTTTAAAATGATACGAATTAGATGTATTAGACTAACACATTGTGGTCCCCACACACACGACATACTCCCGTATCAAGAAGTAATTTGCACAAAGACTCATTGTAAAGCGTGATTATGCTTTCGTCGTCTGTAATTGTACAAGATATAATGCATAGAGGTATACAGGTCAGCAAATTAATGCAGCAAAGTAACATATGCACCATACCAGGTTGAAGACTGATATTAATCATGATTTGCATCAATGATCAATACGATATTATAGATAATCTTTGATCATCATATAACATGGAAAGTTCCTCAATTCGGTAACTTTAGGATTTGGCATAAAGCTCTTTTATAAAGACATCCTGTCTGATCTAGGTCCGTAATGACTTACAGCAAAAGATCAGATAGGCTATCCCCAGACAACTAATAACATAACGACCCTAAACCTCCGAGTTTTGTACAAACACCCTATCAAACGAAATTACGGTACTAAGACCATATGCCCATGAGGTGTTCATCCACAAACGCGTAGTTTGTTATGTTTGTATCACTAATGCACGCAATATATAGTCTACGAAGCCTATCAGCATATCACACGTAATCAACATACGTCTCATTAAAACTATACAATTCTTTAGCCTGTGTCAGATCCCCACTGATGTACTATCATTTCCTCTTTTTTTATCCAGGAAATCATTTTGGGTTTTTCTAATTTTTAGGTATTTTGAAAATTTTTCAATGTTTTTGGTTTTTCTGATAAAATGACTCCCCCTAAAATAAAGAACCTATTTTTGGGTTTTTAATTTTTCTGAAAAACAAAAAAAAAAATTTTGAAAGAAACAATCCACTTGAAAGCATCAACTTCTTTGAGGATTAAACAACCCCCTCGAAAGCATCAACTTCTTTGAGGATTATGATAGTAAAGAGAAATTCCCAATTAGCAAAGAGAAATTCCCAATTAGCAAAAATTTAAAACTAAAACTAAAAACGAAAAATGATAAACCGAGGAGCCGATTAGTCCTGTTTTTCCTTTATATTGTTTACTTTCAAAAGATATTCAAAGCGGGATTTGTCAAAAGCTTTTGTAAACAAATCTGCATGTTGGTAGTCAGTATGGATTTTGACCATGTCAATCAATTCCTTAGCATAACAATCACGGATAAAATGATATTTAATCCGGATATGTTTCGCTTTAGAATGATTTTCAGTATTTTTAGTTAATGCAATTGCGGCTTCGTTGTCACAGTGTATAGGGGTTTTAAGAAACTGCAAACCGTAATCGACCATCTGTTGTTGGATCCAGAGCACTTGCGAACAGCAACTCGAGGCTGAAATGTACTCGGCTTCACATGTAGACAGTGCGACGAAAGTCTGTTTCGTGCATTGCCAGGTAATTAACCTGCTCCCTAAAAACTGGCAACCGGCTGTTGTTGATTTGCTGTCTTTGTCACAGCCGCCCCAATCTGCATCACTAAAAGCAATAAAATCAAAATCATCATCATTAGGGTACCAAAGTCCTTTTGATGGACAACCCTTCAGATATCGAAGGATACGCTTGACCGCCGTCAGATGACTTTGTTTCGGCTTCGATTGATAGCGAGCACAGAGACACGTTGCATACATAATATCTGGTCGAGACGCTGTCAAATACATCAGAGATCCGATGATTGCTCTGTATGTAAATGGATCTGTCAGCTCCCCCTTAGCGTCCACTCCAATCCCGTGATTGGGTTGAATCGGGGTATCCATCGGCTTAGAGTCCTCCATCTAGAATCGGCTCAAGATGTCGGCTACATATTTCGTCTGGTGAATGAAGATCCCGTCGGTTCTTTGATCCACCTGTAAGCCGAGGAAAAACTGCATTTCCCCCATAGCGCTCATTTCGAACTTCTCCTGCATAACAGTTTCAAATTCCCTGCACAAGAGTTCGTTAGTTGAACCAAATATAATATCATCAACGTAAATCTGTACTAGAAGCAAGTCATCTCCCGTCTTTTTCGTAAAGAGGGTGCAATCGACGAGGCCGCGCTTGAATCCTTTGGAGATGAGGTATGTACTTAGCTCCTCGTACCACTGTCTTGGAGCCTGGTGCAAACCATATAAAGCTTTGTTCAGCACGTAGACCTTGTCCCGGTGGATTGGGTCCTCAAAGCCTGGTGGCTGCCCGACATAAACCTCCTCCTTGACTTTACCGTACAAAAATGCGCTCTTGACGTCCATTTGATAGACTTTGAATTTCTTATACGAAGCAAACGCAAGGAACATCCGAATAGCTTCGATTCGTGCTACTGGTGCATAGATTTCGTTGTAATCAATTCCTTCGATTTGATGGAAACCCTGCACAACCAATCTGGCTTTGTTCCTTACAATAACTCCACGATCATCCTTTTTGCACTTAAACACCCACTTAGTGCCTATTTTCTTTCTTCCCGGCGGCAAATCTGTGAGCGTCCAAACTCCCAATTTCTGGAATTGCAATAACTCCTCCTGCATTGCCTCAACCCAGGCATCTTCATTCAAAGCGTCTTTGTATGTCCTTGGCTCTACCTGCGACACATAACATGCAAACGACCAATCATTTTGGCTACCAGATTTCTGAATTTTGGCATACAAAGCTAAAGCACCAAAACTCTCTGGCGAATTAACGCTTTTAAGCTGCCCTCTGGTCATCACTCCACTACCAGGATCTCCTATTACTTGCTCCAGCGGATGAATACGATGAATCCGAGATTCCGGATTAACAGGTACAATCACTCCCGTCTGAGCAGTTAAGTTCTCTACAGCATCCTGATCATGACCCGTGTTAGACGATGAAGCAACGTCTGGATTTGGAGTTGGGTTCACAGTTTGCTCTTCTAAGTCTTCTGCATTTTCAAGAACGGCTTCTTCAAATTGTTCATCTTCAGATTCTGAAGTGTCTAATGAAGTTGAAGCTTCTTGAAACAACTCTTCTTCTTGTGTAGGAGCACTGGTATCATTAGAAGCTGGTGGGGGGTTTACGGTGATTGGACGCATCAGCGGTGAAGTTGCCGCGTTTTCACACTCGTAAAGTAATCTGATCACAGCTTCTTCAACCAAGCTATCTAGGTTGAATGATTCAAAGAAATCTTTGTAATCAAACATCCAATCAGGGCCCGTGCCTTGCAAATTTTGTGTGTATCGTTGAACTTCCACATTAGCCCAATCCTCCACTTGACGAGTTCTCTTGTTGAATACCCGTTTGAGCGGGGTTGCATATCCAACAAAATATCCCTCTTCAGCTTTAGGACTAAACTTCTCGCTTGGATTCAACATCGTACATGGCGCCCCAAATGGTTCTAGATACTCTAAATTGGGCTTTCGTCGGTGTAACAGCTCATAAGATGTTTTTCCAAACTTCTTCACTGTTAGAACCCGATTTAATGTATAGTTTGCTGCATAAATCGCCTCATTCCAGAACATTACTGGAAGATTTGAGTCAGCGAGCATTGTTCTAGCAGCCTCAATTAGAGTCCTATTCTTTCTTTCAGCAACACCGTTCTGTTGCGGGGTATACGGAGCCGAATATTCATGATGTATCCCTTTGCTTTCACAAAGTTCATCCATCTTTGCATTTTTGAACTCCGTCCCGTTGTCACTCCTGATCCTTTTGATCTTCAAATTGTAGATATTCTCCAGTCGAGTTAACAGAACTTGTAGGTTGGTAAAAGTGTCGCTTTTGTTCTTCAAACACATCACCCATGAGAATCGTGAATAGTCATCAGTGACGACTAAACAATAAAGCTCTCCAAGATGACTTTTGCGCTTGACTGGTCCAAAAAGGTCCATGTGCAATCGCTCAAGCGGCATCTCAACAGAGTTAACTTTCTTCACTTTATGGGACTGTTTGTGTTGTTTTCCTTTCATGCAGCTTACACACTTGTCGTTCAGATGGAAATGTTTCACGTTTACTCCATCGACAAGTCCATTTCTCACTAACTGATTCATTTTCCTCAGATGAATGTGCCCCATTCTGCGGTGCCACATTATCGATTCTTTTTCGGTCGCCTTGGATAGAAAGCATGTTATCTGTCCCTGTGATGTCATCGCCTTGGACATATCAAGAATATAAAGATTGTTGACTCGAGGTGCCATCAACATAACCCACTCCTTTGGAATCTTGAAGCCCGGTTTGAGAATGTAGCAGGATTTGTCATCAAAATGCACAGAAAATTGTTTATCGCATATTTGACTGACGCTCAACAGATTATAGTCTATCTGCTTGACATAAGAAATCCGCTCGAAAGTCACAATCCCATTACTCACGCTTCCTTCCATCGTAATATATCCTCCTTTATTACCCGCGAACGCGACATATCCTCCATTAATATTCTTCACATCAAACAGCAACGCCAAATCCCCCGTCATGTGGCCTGAAGCTCCACTATCAACAATCCAGAGACTGCTAATAGGGCCAACTGAGGCTCCCTGCACACAAAAAGTAAACATTTAGTTCTTTCGGGGGACCCAAGCCTGAGTCTTGGGCCTTTGAACATTTGATTTCAAAGAAACATCCTCAATGACTTTTTCAACAACTTTTTGTTTTGAATCAACCGTTTTCTGATTTTTCAAAATAGTGTCATTTTTCTCACTCACCTTTGAAGTAGAAGCTCCTGGAGTACCATTAGGTGTCCAAGATTGTTCAGACCTTTTGAGAATACGAATTTGAGATTTTGGTTTCTCAATAGGTTTCTGAACATTGTTACTAAAAGTAACTTTCTTAGCAACCTTATCTGAATTAACAGACTTAGGTCCAACATTTGACTTGACAATGGGTTTTTGTGGAACCTTATGTCTATCAGCTGTTGTGTTCACCACAGGTTTTCTCCAAGATTGTTCCATAGCAATCCGATTCCTTCGATCATATTGAAATGAACGGTTGTTCCTCATTTGAAAATTGTTTTGATTATAAAATTGTTGTTGTTGAGGAACAGTCCGTCTATGTGGTGGGACATAATGATCAATCGGTTTTCTCATGGAATTCTTAACCTCAACCTCATGTCTTTTGTGCCTTACATATGGACACTGAGCAAGTAAATGCCCGCGTTCTCCACATTTAAAGCATTTTCTATATTCCTCAAACACATAATGAGCATTTGGTGAAGCAAATGATCTGACAGGAAATTGATCATTATACTGTTGATTTCTTAAACTCTCAGGAAGTGGTCCTTTCGAGTAAGAAGGCTCATGAAAACCATTTGCTTTATCATTTGGACGAATGAACTCAGTGACATGGATTTTTGGTTCTTGAGGAACTTCTGAAAACAGTTTCTTTAAGATTTCTGGTGGAATTTCATTGGTTCTCTCATGTTTTGGAAACCATATTGTGCTTTCTTGCCAGATTTTATCAAGTTTAGAATAGTTAACATTTTTAATCGGAAATTCCTCATCAGAAATGATTTTATCGGATCCTTCCATCCGATAAAACACTTTAACCGGTTTGTCACTTGGTTCATTCAGCTCATTCTTTTTAACCTCATTCTTAACAACATTATCTTTCTTAACATCAACCTTTTCAGACTTTTTATCACGATTAGCATTTGCCATCGGATGAACATGATCAGATGGTGACACTGGTTCAGTAGTAATGATGTGATTTTCTTTTGGAATCTCACATTCATTAACAGATTGATCACTACCAGTATCATCATTTTCTGAGTCTGAACTATCACTCTCAGCATAAACACCCTCATTGTTCAAGCCCAAAATCGGTCTCACATCGGAATATTGATCACCAATACTCGAGGTATTAGATTCCTTTTCCGATGATGAGTCTGATTTTACCGAACTCTCCGGTATAACTTGGTGATAGTTATGGTTTTCAAAAAGAACCGGAGATGGTACAGACTTGTAATTAGTAGTGTTATCATCAATGATATGATCTACGACATAAGCAACATTCTTATAACTTTCCAGCTTTTTGTTCACCTTTTCAGCAAAGCATTTTATGGCTGCCATTTCCAACTTGGTGTTTTCAATTTCATTGATATAGTTGTTTATGGCCAATTGTTTCAATGATAAAGTGTTTTTCAAGTCAGAAATGTCCTTTTTATAGCCATCTAATACTTTGTTAAAAGTATTTAACTCTTTGCGAGTAGATTGACAGTTCAAGATAGCACTATCTCGTGAAATTCGGAGTTGTTTATTCTCCTCTGTCAATCTATCACATGTTCCACAATATTTATCACTCATAACATCAGTGCTAGATTCAGAACTTACAGGTTTTGGCGGTTCAGTCATGGCCATCAACGCAAATAGAGCTTCCTTTCCAGTGAAAAACTTTGAATAGTCGATCTTGGTGAAAGCATCATCAGCTATGCACGACTTCCTCGTCATCAAAAAGTCAGCTTCTGCCAGCAACTGGTCAATATCATCATCTAAAGAATCAACACTTGCCTCTGTGTCTGATTCGCTCTCAGAATCTGAATAAACTGATCTACACTCCTCGGGAACATCAGAAACGGAATCAATCACCATTCCAGAACTCTTTTTCTCAGCCTTAACCTTAACGGGTTCACTCTCCACTTCCATGTCAGTTTCATAATCATCACTTTCACTCTCCTCAGTTTCTTTCTTCTCATCAACTGCCACCGACTCTTCCATATCAACCTGATAAGCAACACATGCCACATTCCCACCAGTAGTCACTTCCTCAACTCCTATTTGCATACCTGACCAGTCAAACCTCTCATCCTGTTGAGTCACCAAAGCTTGGTTCTGACTCGCATTCTGTTGAGTCTCATTAGGTGTAGTGATAGGTACAACTGTTCGGTTTGTGTGATTAGGAGATTGGTTTTGAATCTGGTGTTGAGTGTTTGGTTGTCTGTTTTGGTTGTTAAAGTTTCGGTTTTGGTAGTTGTTGTTATTTTGGTAAGATACTTGGTTTTGTTGACGGTTCTGGTAATTTGCATTGAAAGGGTTTCGATTACCTTGTTTAGGTGGCTGGGTGCATTCCCTTTTGAAGTGTCCTTTTTCTCCACAATTAAAACACGTAACCTTCTCCTTGTTGAAACCATAGGTTGTGTTGGGAGAAGTTGCTAAATCAGTCCTTCCAGTTTTCTCGATGAACTCTGTTGCTCTCCTCATTATACTCGCAAAAGCCCATTGAATGTCAATGAGTTCCATCTCTTCCTTGTCTATCTGTGCGTAGTCTTCGTTGGTTAAGTTGTTGTTCCCAATCTGACTAGCAACCAACCCATTGTAGGATGAAACCATTGCTGAGACTAATGCAATGTGTTGCTGAGCAACCTCCACAGTCACATTTCCCAAGTTAGATGTATCCAAAACCACCGGTTGTTGTTTATGTTGAGTAACTTGGTTTAATGGTTGTTGTGTTTGGTTAGCGGTGTAAAAACTTGCTTGTTGCATTGGAGAGATTGGTGAAATGTAGGAACTATATTGTGGTGGTGTGTATGATGGTTGTGAGTAGGAATTGTATTGTGGTGGTATGTAGTTGGTGGTTGGTTTTGATGAATCCATGACATTGGAAATACATGCAACATGTGGTGCAACGCTTCCAGAGCTCGAGTTTCCAGCTGAAACTGAAGTACCTCCAAAATACAGACTGGGATTCTGAGGAATCTGTGACCTTCTAGCTTTCCTCCTATCCTCCAACTCTTTGTTCTCCAGCTTTTCAATAAACTCTGAAATGGTCCAGAATTGATAAGCATCCTTCTCTCTGAGTACCTCCACATGCTGATCCCATTGTGGTGGCAAAGCATCTGCAAACTTATCCACCTGCTTAGTCATTGGAATCTGTACACCATAACTAGACAATTCAGACAACAAATGCATGTATCTAGGAGTTAGTTCTTTCAAAGTTTCATTATTAATGAAAGAAAAATTCTCAAACTCTTTAACCAATTCCTCCATTCTCAGACTCCTAGTCTTTTCGTTACCATCATGCTTCCTCTTCAGCTTATCCCAAAGCTGCTTTGACGTAGTACATGTCCCAAACTGATGCAACAGGTCACTTGTGATTGCCTGTGTCAGTTGAGAGAACGCCTTCTTCTCTACCACATATTTCATCTTTTCGTCCTCAGTCAAGCTCTCCAGAGGAATCAACTCACCTGTATTCTCCAGAATCGGTGCTGTGTATCCTTTGACAATCATGCTCCATGCCTCTGCTCCTTCAACTCCCATGCCTTCCAGATGTATCTTGAACATGGTGTGCCACTGGTTATACTCTTGCATATCCATGAGCTTCGGTGGCCGAGTTCCACTACCTATAGACAAATCCTTAATCAAAGTAGAAATAGCATTAGTGGTTTGAGTATTTACCGCCGCTGCAGCTACTCCCCAGTAATCTGATTGTAGTGCCGGATGTGCTACACTTTGAGTCATCGTGCTCGTTGTTGTCATGTAGTTAAGTGGTTGTGAGGATTGCGTGTTCGTCTTTTGTGCTGCCACTGTCCATGGGTCCATTGTCTGCTGTTGTGGTTGTGTTGGTGCTGATCCCGAAGTAGTTTGAAAACGCCACATGATCACAAACTGAAAATCTCAACACTTAGAAAAATTTTTCAGCAAAAATCCTAGGTTCGCCCGAAATTCAGTACGTTCGTCCAAATAATCCTAGATTCGTCCAAACTATCTCACTTTCGTCCCTTCTGTTCTACTTTCGTCCAAACAGTAACAACCGAAGGTAGTCTTTGATCAGAATGTAAACACAGACTAAACTATTCCACTTTCGCCCGAAATGAAACGGTCGAAGGTGAAAATTACCACCCGAAAGTGAAAAATTTCAACAAGAATTTTCAGGTTCGCCCAAAAGCTACTCAGGTTCGCCCACTTTTAGTCACTTTCGACCACAACTCTCAGTCCAGGTTCCAGGTTCGCCCAAAACTAGCAGATCTCATTTTTGAAAAACGGTTATTGTTTGAAAAACGGTTATTTTGATCTCAGATTTTCAAAAATTCATGGATTTGAATGATCTCAATCAGGTTATGTTTCGGAATTGATTTGGAACTACTTTAAGTCTTGGAAAACTTGAATTCGACCACAAATTCACCTTTAAATCGATCAAAAACTCTTAAAAACAAAGTTTATGTAAAAACAGATGATATTTTGTCAAAAACAAGTCCAAATCAGCTCTGATCTTATCAAATTTGTTGTTGTATGATCCTCTATGCTCTGATACCACTTTGTGAGCGTTGGATTTTAGCTAAAACAGGATTATACGATCATACAAGTCACAAATCTAGGTGCGGAAACCCTAGATCTGAACAAATTGATAAAACACAAATCACGACACAATCAAGATCATTTTCAATAACATTTCATAGATTAACTTTCATTCAAAAAGCATTTACAATGAGTTTATGTTAATCTAGATCACACAGATAATCTCTCAAAAACACCTATAAACCTGATCTGAACCTGGACACAAAATGACAACACTCTTACATTATCAAAAACTCAAAATCTATATATAGGCATGATGTATTGCAAAACACATCTCTTTTCCTATGTATTTTGTATATTATTTGGTCATGTTTTTATTTGTTTCGTGCTGTTTTTATTATATATTTATTTATTTTATTATTTTACAGGTGTTTGGAGAAAATGAGCTTAAAATGAAAGAATTTTAATAGAGACACCGACACTTGAGAGCCAGTGTTCATGGGCGTTGGAGCGTAAATGAAGAATTTTGGTCGAGCTAAGAACACCCGAGATTGCGAGCTTGGTGTATAATACTACTCCTAATAATAATAATAATAATCATAATATAATTTAAAAGAAGAAAACAAAGAAGTCAACTTGACTTGGAAAAGAATTTCGTGGCCCAAGAAAAGTCCAGAAAAAAATAAATAAAAAAAGTAAAAACCCTACACTATAAGAAGATATTTTTTTGATGAGGCGGAATATATGATCAAAAAAGAAGAATACATATTTCTTTGAGGCATCTTGGAGATAGCACAGGAAGCGCCGCACGAAGGACAAGAGGACAGCATCATTATTTTTTATTGAGGCAATATTTGAGGCATTGGGAGCACACTTTGAGGCGTGGAGGCTTGGGTTGAAGACGCAAAACGCTTTGGTTCAATTTTTATACTCTTTTTATATTTATTTTGCCACACTTTTGCGTGCTTTAATTTTATTCCAACCATGTTTAGTACTAAAAAATTATTGTGTTTTATATTTGAACATGATGAGTAGCTAAACATTTACGCTACCTAGGTCATATTGATGATTACTTTTTGACTTTTAACGTTCGGTTTTGGATAATATAATTTTGGCATAATGTTTTGGTAAAATATTTATGTGTTGTTGATAAAAATGCGTATGAATACTTTTAGTAATTGGTTTGCTTGATTGTTGCTTTGCGTTTTTCTCTAGTTTGTTACTTTAGTAGTTTCAATATTTAGAGTTTTACGTGATTTTCCATAGACTTTGTGTTAGTGGTTAATCTAGTGGTTTCTTGTCTTAGATAACCCTATTAGCAACCTTGTAAGCCTTTGAAATTAGTGTTTTGCCACTCTTGAGACCGGGAGGAGATAGAGTGTCGGTTTGTCTAGTTCTTAGGTTTTGGGTATAGGTGAGACCGGGAGGAGATCCTTACTTATTTACCTTAGTTTCCCTAGCAAATTCGAGTTTTTGTCAACAACCTTAGATAACTCCTTCACACTTTTGGGTGTGTTGAGATTAGCGAGACCGGGAGGTGAGCGAGTCTTTTGAGTACCTTAGCATTCCCTAGTGAGGTGAGACCGGGAGGTGATCCAAACTAGAAACCGGTGATTTACACGTCCCTTAGGATTTTCCAAGAGGTGTTAGTGAGACCGGGAGGTGATCTAGCATTCTTTAGGGCCTTCTTGAGTCAGGCGTATTTTTAGGAACCCGGTAGCCATTCCATTATCCATTGCCGAGCGTTGTGAGTTGCGGGTAGGATTCTAGACCTAGGTAGTTGTTTTCCATAATATCTGAGTTCCTCTCTAGTTTTCGAGCTGTCTGGTTTGCTTCCTGATTCTGTTTGTGTCTGTCTTAGTAGATTTAATTGTTTTATTTATTTATTTAGTTTAAAAATAATTTTCTCAAAAACCAAATTATTAGGCTAGGAGTCGATAGAGGTTTAGTACCAAGAGTCGCTAGATTTGTGTCCACGGTTCGATACTCGGACTTACTTGTTTTACTACTTTTCGACCGGTACACTTGCCGGTAGTGTGTGGTTTAGCAGTATTTCCATTTTTTTTTTAAACTTGACCGATTTATTTACTACACATTTCACACATCAAGTTTTTGGCGCCGTTGCCGGGGACACAGTGCGCTCTTGAGGACGACTCGAGTCGGGGATCTAGCCCTTTTATTGCTTTCGTAGTTTCATAGTTTTAATTTTTATCTTTAAAAAAAATTCAAAAAAAAAATAATAAATAAAAATTATAAAAAAAAAGTATTTATTTATATTTATTTGTTTGCTTTCTTAGGTTGCTTGCTAGTATTGTGTGCCTATTTGTTTATTTGTTTTTGTGTCATTTTTTTTTTATTATTTCTTTTTATTTTTCTTCTAGCTTGTGTGTGATTCGTGTTTTTTCTGCTATCTTGTTAGTGTATGCACACACGTTCCTCGGGCCCACTTGATATTACACCATTCTCTGAGCCCGAACGAGAGTTCCACCGTCGTTTACGCCAGCCTCAGGTACTTCTTTCTGATCTCGATTCTGCTTTAGTTATGGCTGACACTAGGACTGTTCATGAGCATATCAGTGATTCGCCTATCACCATTCGCTCTAGCATCACCCTTCCCACTGTCGAGGCGAACAACTGGACCATCTCACCCACCGTGATTAACACTATTTCCCATTCGGTCCAGTTCCATGGTTTGCGTGACGAGGACCCGCATGCCCATTTGACTAGGTTTGGTAGGGTTTGTAGCACTTTCCAGCTGAATAACGTTACTGAGGACGCCATTAAACTTCGTTTGTTTCCATTTTCTCTTGCCGATCAGGCGGCTGTTTGGTTGGATTCCCTCCCACAGGGAGCCATTACCACTTGGACTGATCTTCAGACCAAATTTCTCCAGAAATACTTCTCCCCTGCTAAGACTGCTCGTCTTAGGAACCTCATCTATGCTTTCACTGAGCAGCCGGGGGAATCATTCTACGAGACTTGGGACCGCTTCAAGGGACTTCTGAATAAGTGTCCCAATCATGGTCTCGAGGATTGGAGGGTCGTTGAGAAATTCTATAATGGAGTTTCTAATGCGACCAAAAGACTTCTTGACTCCACAGCAGGCGGTAACATGATGAAAACTAAAACCGCTGCTGACTGTCTCGAGATGATAGAGGATCTCGCCTCCAGCACTTACATTGAGCCTGGCCAAGGGGGCGTTACCGCTGCCTCTAAGGGCATTCATTCAGTAGATTCTAGCATAGCCTTATCAGCCCAGGTAGAGTCATTAGCTAAAATGATGAAGGACATGCAAGCTAAGATATCAGCTAAGTGTGAGGTGTGTAGAGGTGGGCATGATACGATAGATTGCCCTGTAGGATCTGAGGAGGATTTGAGTTTTGTCCAGAACCAGGGACGAGGTTGGCAGCCACGCCAGTCCTCAAACTGGAGGAGCGGGGGTCCTCCTGGATTCCAGCCCCGCCAGAGTCTGTTTCAGACCCCTGCTGATGGACAGAGTAGTGGGGAGTCTAAGTCTGAGCTGAATGACATTTTGAAGAGAAATGAGGAGAGCCAGAATAGGACGAATAAACTCTTAGAATCGATAGTTATGCAGGGTGAGACTAGACATCAGGAGCAGTTGAAGAGAAACCAGGAGTTTGAGTTGATGTTTAGGAATCAGGGATCCGCCATACAGAGTCTAGAGAGAACGATGGGAGAGATGGCGAGTAAGATGAATGAGAGGCCCGTAGGTTCATTCCCTAGTAGCACCCAGGTTAACCCAAATGCCACTGCAAAGGCTGTGACTACTAGGAGTGGTAGAGGTGTAGAGATAGAGAAACCGGTCGAGGTTGAGGAACCGGTTGATGAGGAGATAGAGATGGAGATTCCTGCTGGCGATGTGCACCCTAGGCTGCGCCCAGCAAGTACAGCACAGTCCAGCGAGTCTTCAGGAGAGAAGAAGAAGGAGAAGGAGCCAGCTAGAGTTTATACACCCACAGCTCCTTACCCTGGTAGGCTTTTAGCTAAGAGTGATTCTGCACAGTATGAGCGGTTCTTGGAGATGCTGAAAAAGCTCCATGTGAACCTTCCTTTCATCGAGGCTCTAGCTAAAATGCCTAAGTATGCCAAGTTCCTAAAGGATCTTCTTACGAACAAGAAGAAACTTGAGGACCTGTCTACTGTCACTCTTAGTGAGGAGTGTTCTGCAGTCGTGCAGAACAAGCTTCCTAAGAAGATGACCGACCCAGGGAGTTTTACCATTCCGTGTCTGATAGGAGATCTTACTGTTAGCCATGCGCTGGCCGACCTAGGAGCTAGCATTAACCTCATGCCTTACTCCATTTTTTCTAAGCTTAATCTAGGTGAGCCATCTCCTACGCGCATGAGTCTGCAGCTCGCAGATAGATCTGTGAAGTTTCCACGTGGCATTGTTGAGAATATGCTTGTCAAGGTTGACAAGTTCGTTTTTCCGGTTGATTTCGTCATTCTTGATATGGACGAGGATTCTAGAGTTCCACTCATCTTAGGTCGTCCATTCCTTGCTATTGCACGAGCCGTCATTGATGTTCTTGACGGCAAGCTCACTCTTCGTGTCGATGACGACGCGGTCACTTTTGATATCCAGCGTTCGATGAAGCATACCGCACAGCATGATGACACTCTCTACTTCATAGATACTCTTATGTCACATGTGGGTAGTTTCTTCCGTGAGTTTAGTGGGACAGAGTCTGAGGCCTTTATTACCCAGATGTTAGGGGTAGATTGTGATGTGACTGAGATGACAGAGTATGACTTAGAGCAGGATCCACCATTATCGTCTAGTGAGCCATCCCTAGGATCTGAGTGTTCTGAGGTTTCTGAGGTGTTTGAGGTTTTAGAGAGAGAGACTCCTGAGGAGAAACCATCTGTAGAGATACCCCCGCCACTAGAGCTTAAGGAATTGCCATCTCACCTGGAGTATGCATTCCTTGGCGAGGGATCTCAGTTGCCCGTCATTATTTCTTCTAGTTTGACGGAGGAGGAGAAGGAGAGACTGATGGTTGTGTTGAGGGCACACAGGCATGCAATTGCCTGGAAGCTAG
This sequence comes from Ambrosia trifida, assembly GCA_028751855.1. Classification (NCBI taxonomy): domain Eukaryota; kingdom Viridiplantae; phylum Streptophyta; class Magnoliopsida; order Asterales; family Asteraceae; genus Ambrosia; species Ambrosia trifida. The sequence goes on from CM054122.1 coordinate 120,893,460, forward strand.
TAGATATCAAGGGTATTAACCCTTCCTTTTGCACTCACAAAATTCTGATGGAGGATGAGTATAGACCGGTGGTACAGCCTCAGAGGAGGTTGAACCCTAATATGCAGGATGTGGTGAAGAAGGAGGTGTTGAAGCTACTTGACGCCGGCCTTATTTACCCTATTTCTGATTCTGCATGGGTTAGTCCAGTCCAGGTGGTCCCCAAGAAAGGGGGTATGACTGTGGTGGTGAATGAGAAAAATGAGTTGATACCCACCAGGACCGTCACCGGTTGGAGAGTTTGCATAGACTACCGCAGACTCAATGATGCCACCCGCAAGGATCATTTTCCCTTGCCATTTATCGATCAGATGCTTGAGCGATTGTCGGGTCAGCAGTTCTATTGCTTTCTTGACGGTTTTTCCGGTTATTTCCAGATTCCTATTGCACCAGAGGATCAGGAGAAAACCACTTTTACATGCCCCTATGGCACTTTTGCGTACCGACGCATGCCATTTGGGTTATGTAACGCTCCAGCTACTTTTCAGCGCTGCATGGTGGCCATTTTTCACGAGCTTATCGAGGACTCCATGGAGGTTTTCATGGATGACTTTTCTGTTTTTGGGAGTTCCTTCGATTCTTGTCTGCGTAATTTAGATCGTGTGCTAGCTCGTTGTGAGGAGACGAACCTGATGCTTAACTGGGAGAAGTGTCATTTTATGGTTCGTGAGGGTATTGTGTTAGGTCATAAGGTTTCACACGCGGGGCTTGAGGTAGATCAGGCTAAGATTGATACGATTTCCAAGCTCCCGCCGCCTACTTCTGTGAAATCTGTTAGAAGCTTCTTAGGTCACGCAGGGTTCTATCGTCGTTTTATTCGTGATTTCTCTAAGATTGCCAGACCTATGACTCAGTTGTTAGAGAAGGATAGGCCGTTTGTGTTTTCTGATGAGTGTATTAGGGCCTTCGAGTTGTTGAAGGAGAGGCTTGTGACTGCTCCTATTCTTGTAGCTCCCGATTGGAGCCTTCCATTTGAGGTCATGTGTGACGCTAGTGATTCTTCCGTTGGGGCCGTGTTAGGGCAGCGTAGGGAGAAGCATTTTCACCCCATTTATTACGCTAGCAAGACCCTAAACGACGCCCAGGAGAATTACACCACGACTGAGAAGGAGTTGTTAGCAGTCGTGTTTGCATGTGATAAGTTTCGGTCCTACTTAGTGCTTTCTAAGACCATAGTTTTTACTGATCATGCAGCTCTTAGGCACTTGTTTGCGAAGAAGGACGCGAAACCCAGATTGATTAGGTGGATTCTCTTGCTCCAGGAGTTTGACATAGAGATAAAAGATAAGAAGGGAGCGGAGAATGTAGCTGCTGACCACCTATCTAGGTTAGACCACCCGGAGAGTGAGAGTTCTAGACGGGGGAAGATAGGTGATTCTTTCCCCCATGAGACGTTGATGTTCGTGAGAGCCCAGGATGAGGGTTATCCGTGGTTCGCCGATTTTGCGAACTACCTGTCCACCGGTAGACTCCCAGATCAGATCCCGTACCAGCAAAAGAAGAAATTCTTTGCGGATCTTAAGTTCTACATTTGGGAGGATCCTTACTTGTTTAGGATAGGTGCTGATCAGATGGTTAGGAGGTGTGTGACTAAGTCTGAGACTCGTAGTATTCTAGAGCAGTGTCATTCGGGGCCAGCCGGTGGCCACTACGGAGGGACTTACACTGCTAAGCGGGTGTTTGATGCAGGGTTTTATTGGCCCACCATCTTCAAGGACGCCCATGAGTTTGTCCGTAGTTGTGATGCTTGCCAGAGAGCCGGCAACATCTCGTCCAGGAATGAGATGCCCCAGAACCCTATTCAGGAGGTTGAGCTTTTCGATATATGGGGCATTGATTTCATGGGACCCTTCCCTATGTCGCGTGGGAGTCGTTACATCCTTGTAGCTATAGATTATGTGTCTAAGTCGGTGGAGGAGAAAGCTTTGCCTACTAATAATGCTAGGGTTGTAGTGAAGTTCTTAAGGGAGTTGTTTGCTAGGTTCGGTACTCCTAAGGCTATCATCAGTGATCGTGGCACCCACTTTTGTAACTCGCAGATGGAGAAGGTGTTGAAACGCTATGGGGTCACCCATCGGCTTTCGACTGCCTATCACCCTCAGACGAGTGGACAGGTGGAAAATGCCAATCGTGGTATTAAGAGAATCTTGGAGAAGACTGTCGGACAGAGCCGCATTGACTGGGCCGACAATCTAGATGATGCACTTTGGGCTTTTCGTACGGCGTATAAAATGCCTATTGGGACCACTCCCTTTAGGCTAGTTTACGGGAAAAAGTGCCATCTACCGGTTGAGTTAGAGCACCGCGCGTATTGGGCTTTGAGAAAAGTCAATCTTGATATGGCTCGCGCGGGCAAGACCCGGTTTCTCCAGATTCATGAGTTAGAGGAGTTACGCGATGAGGCGTATGAGAAGTCGTGGGCATATAAGGAGAAGATGAAGAAGCAACACGATCGCCATTTGAGTAGTGTTAAGGAATTTAAGTGTGGGGATCGTGTTTTGCTTTATAATTCGCGACTTAGGTTGTTTCCGGGTAAGTTGAAGTCCCGGTGGTCAGGGCCTTTTGTGGTTAGAGAGGTATTCCCGTATGGGACGGTTGAGATTGAGGCGGAGGATGGACATGCTTGGAAGGTGAACGGGCACCGTCTGAAGCACTACTTTGGAGCGACGGTTGATGATTGTGAGGACGAGGCGATCTATCTAGATCCACCCGATGGAGCTGAGGAGACACGCGGGGAGGCACAGGATCCCCCGTTGGTTAGCACGTAAGGTGCAGGTATGTTTATGTTGTACAGTTTTGTATTATCATCCACCAGGTATGCTTTCAGTTTTTTTTTATTATTTATTTTTTTATTTTATTCTATTTTATTTTTCTTTTGAGTCTATCAAGTCTTGTGGGATTGCCTTGGCCTTTTTCACTGCTTGCTCTTCCCCCACCCGTACTCAATCTCCATTCGGGTGGGGGTCGATCTATAAACACTTTTTGTAAACAGGCATCCCACTTTCATTGAGTCTTTTTACTTTTATTTTCTTTTTAGTTGCTTTTTGCAGGGCTCTTACTATGACCGCGAAGGAAATGCTATACGGTTGTAGATGATGGACGGACGTGACACTTATTGCGCACTACCACCACATATTCCAGGCGAGTTCGTTCCATTTATTGTTGTTATATAGTTATTTTGTTTTATTTTTGCAAAAAAAAAAAAAAAAAAAAAAACGAAAAAAAAATCTATTTCTATTTTGCGATGTTTTCTGGAGCACATTGAGGACACTGTGCCTTTCTAAGTGTGGGGATGGAAAAACTTCGTTTTATTTTGCTTAGTTGTAGGTTGAGTCAAAAAAAAAAAAAAAAAAAAAAAAAAAAAAATTAAAAATTAAAAAACGAAAAAACAAAAAAAAAAAAAGTTGACTTTGTGTTAGTCCCGATCCTTTTTGCTCTTAGTAAACGAGCCTTTTCAATACGTCGGTTAAAAGCGGGGTCGATTGTCGGGTTTACGGGTCTTAGCATATGTTTCTTTAAGTTGCGGGATAGTAGGCTTGACTTAGTTGTTTTTCTGAAATAAAATGTTTGGGGTGCCTGGGATAGTGGATCAAGCTGGAAGGTTAACTGGTTTTGCACTTGTTAGTATCGGTAACCCATATTCCCACATGACAGTGAGTTTTGAGCCTATAAAACATTACATATTTCGTTTCATGTGTGATATACCGACTTTGTTGCATTATTTTAGAACTTGTGCGTTTTGATGCATTTTGAGACCTTAGGCTTGGACTTAACACAAATATGATAGAGGCATTAGGATTACCCATTTTTGTTTAGCCTTTTCGTTTGTTTTTGTTATTTGACCCATTTCCCCATTTTACCTTTAGAAACCACTTTGAGCCTAAACCTTTCGTTTGTCACCCATTTTATTTTATATTGATTACCGGATTGTATATATTTATGTAATATGAAAAAAAAAAAGAGAAAAATATATCAGCATAAAGAGTAGCTGACACACCAAAAAAAAAAAAAAAAAAAAAAAAAAAAAAAAACTGAAAAAGATTGAGAAAAAAAAAATAGAATAAAGGTTGTGGGTCGAAAAGACCAAAGAGTTAGAGTTTATTTGTTTATGGTTTGTCCGGTTTATCTCTTATTTTTCTTTTTAGCCAATTTTTCCCAACAAAATACTCTACCTTTAACCCTTGCCTACCCTTTTGAAGTCCTCTTGATTTGTGTTAGTGTTAGCAATTTGGTGGAAATTTGATCGACGTACAAGCTTATGATAATTTTGCTTCATAGTTCGGTTTTGAGAGATTCACTCCAAATAAATATATAACCGAGAGATGAGTGATATTGTGAGGGGTGCTTACAGGTGCATAGTCGGTTGCTTGAAGGTAAGTGAAACTTGACTAGGTAGGCCTTGTTTTTAAAATTGTATCATCTTAACTAGTCAGCCTTTTGAACGATGTAAGTCTTGTGAAACCTCTATGCTTGTTGATTTCGTAGCCTGCTTTTGACCTTGTTTGAAGCTATCGTTTTTGCTAAAGTGCTTTGTTGAAAATGTTTAGGATTTTGTATAATTCTTTTTCGGGACGCAAAAGTTTTAAGTGTGGGGATGTTTGATGTGTTGCAAAACACATCTCTTTTCCTATGTATTTTGTATATTATTTGGTCATGTTTTTATTTGTTTCGTGCTTATTTATTTTATTATTTTACAGGTGTTTGGAGAAAATGAGCTTAAAATGAAAGAATTTTAATAGAGACACCGACACTTGAGAGCCAGTGTTCATGGGCGTTGGAGCGTAAATGAAGAATTTTGGTCGAGCTAAGAACACCCGAGATTGCGAGCTTGGTGTATAATACTACTCCTAATAATAATAATAATAATCATAATATAATTTAAAAGAAGAAAACAAAGAAGTCAACTTGACTTGGAAAAGAATTTCGTGGCCCAAGAAAAGTCCAGAAAAAAATAAATAAAAAAAGTAAAAACCCTACACTATAAGAAGATATTTTTTTGATGAGGCGGAATATATGATCAAAAAAGAAGAATACATATTTCTTTGAGGCATCTTGGAGATAGCACAGGAAGCGCCGCACGAAGGACAAGTGGACAGCATCATTATTTTTTATTGAGGCAATATTTGAGGCATTGGGAGCACACTTTGAGGCGTGGAGGCTTGGGTTGAAGACGCAAAACGCTTTGATTCAATTTTTATACTCTTTTTATATTTATTTTGCCACACTTTTGCGTGCTTTAATTTTATTCCAACCATGTTTAGTACTAAAAAATTATTGTGTTTTATATTTGAACATGATGAGTAGCTAAACATTTACGCTACCTAGGTCATATTGATGATTACTTTTTGACTTTTAACGTTCGGTTTTGGATAATATAATTTTGGCATAATGTTTTGGTAAAATATTTATGTGTTGTTGATAAAAATGCGTATGAATACTTTTAGTAATTGGTTTGCTTGATTGTTGCTTTGCGTTTTTCTCTAGTTTGTTACTTTAGTAGTTTCAATATTTAGAGTTTTACGTGATTTTCCATAGACTTTGTGTTAGTGGTTAATCTAGTGGTTTCTTGTCTTAGATAACCCTATTAGCAACCTTGTAAGCCTTTGAAATTAGTGTTTTGCCACTCTTGAGACCGGGAGGAGATAGAGTGTCGGTTTGTCTAGTTCTTAGGTTTTGGGTATAGGTGAGACCGGGAGGAGATCCTTACTTATTTACCTTAGTTTCCCTAGCAAATTCGAGTTTTTGTCAACAACCTTAGATAACTCCTTCACACTTTTGGGTGTGTTGAGATTAGCGAGACCGGGAGGTGAGCGAGTCTTTTGAGTACCTTAGCATTCCCTAGTGAGGTGAGACCGGGAGGTGATCCAAACTAGAAACCGGTGATTTACACGTCCCTTAGGATTTTCCAAGAGGTGTTAGTGAGACCGGGAGGTGATCTAGCATTCTTTAGGGCCTTCTTGAGTCAGGCGTATTTTTAGGAACCCGGTAGCCATTCCATTATCCATTGCCGAGCGTTGTGAGTTGCGGGTAGGATTCTAGACCTAGGTAGTTGTTTTCCATAATATCTGAGTTCCTCTCTAGTTTTCGAGCTGTCTGTTTTGCATCCTGATTCTGTTTGTGTCTGTCTTAGTAGATTTAATTGTTTTATTTATTTATTTAGTTTCAAAATAATTTTCTCAAAAACCAAATTATTAGGCTAGGAGTCGATAGAGGTTTAGTACCAAGAGTCGCTAGATTTGTGTCCACGGTTCGATACTCGGACTTACTTGTTTTACTACTTTTCGACCGGTACACTTGCCGGTAGTGTGTGGTTTAGCAGTATTTCCATTTTTTTTTTTAAACTTGACCGATTTATTTACTACACATTTCACACATCAAGTTTTTGGCGCCGTTGCCGGGGACACAGTGCGCTCTTGAGGACGACTCGAGTCGGGGATCTAGCCCTTTTATTGCTTTCGTAGTTTCATAGTTTTAATTTTTATCTTTAAAAAAAAATTCAAAAAAAAAATAATAAATAAAAATTAAAAAAAAAAAGTATTTATTTATATTTATTTGTTTGCTTTCTTAGGTTGCTTGCTAGTATTGTGTGCCTATTTGTTTATTTGTTTTTGTGTCATTTTTTTTTATTATTTCTTTTTATTTTTCTTCTAGCTTGTGTGTGATTCGTGTTTTTTCTGCTATCTTGTTAGTGTATGCACACACGTTCCTCGGGCCCACTTGATATTACACCATTCTCTGAGCCCGAACGAGAGTTCCACCGTCGTTTACGCCAGCCTCAGGTACTTCTTTCTGATCTCGATTCTGCTTTAGTTATGGCTGACACTAGGACTGTTCATGAGCATATCAGTGATTCGCCTATCACCATTCGCTCTAGCATCACCCTTCCCACTGTCGAGGCGAACAACTGGACCATCTCACCCACCGTGATTAACACTATTTCCCATTCGGTCCAGTTCCATGGTTTGCGTGACGAGGACCCGCATGCCCATTTGACTAGGTTTGGTAGGGTTTGTAGCACTTTCCAGCTGAATAACATACTGAGGACGCCATTAAACTTCGTTTGTTTCCATTTTCTCTTGCCGATCAGGCGGCTGTTTGGTTGGATTCCCTCCCACAGGGAGCCATTACCACTTGGACTGATCTTCAGACCAAATTTCTCCAGAAATACTTCTCCCCTGCTAAGACTGCTCGTCTTAGGAACCTCATCTATGCTTTCACTGAGCAGCCGGGGGAATCATTCTACGAGACTTGGGACCGCTTCAAGGGACTTCTGAATAAGTGTCCCAATCATGGTCTCGAGGATTGGAGGGTCGTTGAGAAATTCTATAATGGAGTTTCTAATGCGACCAAAAGACTTCTTGACTCCACAGCAGGCGGTAACATGATGAAAACTAAAACCGCTGCTGACTGTCTCGAGATGATAGAGGATCTCGCCTCCAGCACTTACATTGAGCCTGGCCAAGGGTGTGTAGAGGTGGGCATGATACGATAGATTGCCCTGTAGGATCTGAGGAGGATTTGAGTTTTGTCCAGAACCAGGGACGAGGTTGGCAGCCACGCCAGTCCTCAAACTGGAGGAGCGGGGGTCCTCCTGGATTCCAGCCCCGCCAGAGTCTGTTTCAGACCCCTGCTGATGGACAGAGTAGTGGGGAGTCTAAGTCTGAGCTGAATGACATTTTGAAGAGAAATGAGGAGAGCCAGAATAGGACGAATAAACTCTTAGAATCGATAGTTATGCAGGGTGAGACTAGACATCAGGAGCAGTTGAAGAGAAACCAGGAGTTTGAGTTGATGTTTAGGAATCAGGGATCCGCCATACAGAGTCTAGAGAGAACGATGGGAGAGATGGCGAGTAAGATGAATGAGAGGCCCGTAGGTTCATTCCCTAGTAGCACCCAGGTTAACCCAAATGCCACTGCAAAGGCTGTGACTACTAGGAGTGGTAGAGGTGTAGAGATAGAGAAACCGGTCGAGGTTGAGGAACCGGTTGATGAGGAGATAGAGATGGAGATTCCTGCTGGCGATGTGCACCCTAGGCTGCGCCTAGCAAGTACAGCACAGTCCAGCGAGTCTTCAGGAGAGAAGAAGAAGGAGAAGGAGCCAGCTAGAGTTTATACACCCACAGCTCCTTACCCTGGTAGGCTTTTAGCTAAGAGTGATTCTGCACAGTATGAGCGGTTCTTGGAGATGCTGAAAAAGCTCCATGTGAACCTTCCTTTCATCGAGGCTCTAGCTAAAATGCCTAAGTATGCCAAGTTCCTAAAGGATCTTCTTACGAACAAGAAGAAACTTGAGGACCTGTCTACTGTCACTCTTAGTGAGGAGTGTTCTGCAGTCGTGCAGAACAAGCTTCCTAAGAAGATGACCGACCCAGGGAGTTTTACCATTCCGTGTCTGATAGGAGATCTTACTGTTAGCCATGCGCTGGCCGACCTAGGAGCTAGCATTAACCTCATGCCTTACTCCATTTTTTCTAAGCTTAATCTAGGTGAGCCATCTCCTACGCGCATGAGTCTGCAGCTCGCAGATAGATCTGTGAAGTTTCCACGTGGCATTGTTGAGAATATGCTTGTCAAGGTTGACAAGTTCGTTTTTCCGGTTGATTTCGTCATTCTTGATATGGACGAGGATTCTAGAGTTCCACTCATCTTAGGTCGTCCATTCCTTGCTATTGCACGAGCCGTCATTGATGTTCTTGACGGCAAGCTCACTCTTCGTGTCGATGACGACGCGGTCACTTTTGATATCCAGCGTTCGATGAAGCATACCGCACAGCATGATGACACTCTCTACTTCATAGATACTCTTATGTCACATGTGGGTAGTTTCTTCCGTGAGTTTAGTGGGACAGAGTCTGAGGCCTTTATTACCCAGATGTTAGGGGTAGATTGTGATGTGACTGAGATGACAGAGTATGACTTAGAGCAGGATCCACCATTATCGTCTAGTGAGCCATCCCTAGGATCTGAGTGTTCTGAGGTTTCTGAGGTGTTTGAGGTTTTAGAGAGAGAGACTCCTGAGGAGAAACCATCTGTAGAGATACCCCCGCCACTAGAGCTTAAGGAATTGCCATCTCACCTGGAGTATGCATTCCTTGGCGAGGGATCTCAGTTGCCCGTCATTATTTCTTCTAGTTTGACGGAGGAGGAGAAGGAGAGACTGATGGTTGTGTTGAGGGCACACAGGCATGCAATTGCCTGGAAGCTAGTAGATATCAAGGGTATTAACCCTTCCTTTTGCACTCACAAAATTCTGATGGAGGATGAGTATAGACCGGTGGTACAGCCTCAGAGGAGGTTGAACCCTAATATGCAGGATGTGGTGAAGAAGGAGGTGTTGAAGCTACTTGACGCCGGCCTTATTTACCCTATTTCTGATTCTGCATGGGTTAGTCCAGTCCAGGTGGTCCCCAAGAAAGGGGGTATGACTGTGGTGGTGAATGAGAAAAATGAGTTGATACCCACCAGGACCGTCACCGGTTGGAGAGTTTGCATAGACTACCGCAGACTCAATGATGCCACCCGCAAGGATCATTTTCCCTTGCCATTTATCGATCAGATGCTTGAGCGATTGTCGGGTCAGCAGTTCTATTGCTTTCTTGACGGTTTTTCCGGTTATTTCCAGATTCCTATTGCACCAGAGGATCAGGAGAAAACCACTTTTACATGCCCCTATGGCACTTTTGCGTACCGACGCATGCCATTTGGGTTATGTAACGCTCCAGCTACTTTTCAGCGCTGCATGGTGGCCATTTTTCACGAGCTTATCGAGGACTCCATGGAGGTTTTCATGGATGACTTTTCTGTTTTTGGGAGTTCCTTCGATTCTTGTCTGCGTAATTTAGATCGTGTGCTAGCTCGTTGTGAGGAGACGAACCTGATGCATAACTGGGAGAAGTGTCATTTTATGGTTCGTGAGGGTATTGTGTTAGGTCATAAGGTTTCACACGCGGGGCTTGAGGTAGATCAGGCTAAGATTGATACGATTTCCAAGCTCCCGCCGCCTACTTCTGTGAAATCTGTTAGAAGCTTCTTAGGTCACGCAGGGTTCTATCGTCGTTTTATTCGTGATTTCTCTAAGATTGCCAGACCTATGACTCAGTTGTTAGAGAAGGATAGGCCGTTTGTGTTTTCTGATGAGTGTATTAGGGCCTTCGAGTTGTTGAAGGAGAGGCTTGTGACTGCTCCTATTCTTGTAGCTCCCGATTGGAGCCTTCCATTTGAGGTCATGTGTGACGCTAGTGATTCTTCCGTTGGGGCCGTGTTAGGGCAGCGTAGGGAGAAGCATTTTCACCCCATTTATTACGCTAGCAAGACCCTAAACGACGCCCAGGAGAATTACACCACGACTGAGAAGGAGTTGTTAGCAGTCGTGTTTGCATGTGATAAGTTTCGGTCCTACTTAGTGCTTTCTAAGACCATAGTTTTTACTGATCATGCAGCTCTTAGGCACTTGTTTGCGAAGAAGGACGCGAAACCCAGATTGATTAGGTGGATTCTCTTGCTCCAGGAGTTTGACATAGAGATAAAAGATAAGAAGGGAGCGGAGAATGTAGCTGTTGACCACCTATCTAGGTTAGACCACCCGGAGAGTGAGAGTTCTAGACGGGGGAAGATAGGTGATTCTTTCCCCCATGAGACGTTGATGTTCGTGAGAGCCCAGGATGAGGGTTATCCGTGGTTCGCCGATTTTGCAAACTACCTGTCCACCGGTAGACTCCCAGATCAGATCCCGTACCAGCAAAAGAAGAAATTCTTTGCGGATCTTAAGTTCTACATTTGGGAGGATCCTTACTTGTTTAGGATAGGTGCTGATCAGATGGTTAGGAGGTGTGTGACTAAGTCTGAGACTCGTAGTATTCTAGAGCAGTGTCATTCGGGGCCAGCCGGTGGCCACTACGGAGGGACTTACACTGCTAAGCGGGTGTTTGATGCAGGGTTTTATTGGCCCACCATCTTCAAGGACGCCCATGAGTTTGTCCGTAGTTGTGATGCTTGCCAGAGAGCCGGCAACATCTCGTCCAGGAATGAGATGCCCCAGAACCCTATTCAGGAGGTTGAGCTTTTCGATATATGGGGCATTGATTTCATGGGATCCTTCCCTATGTCGCGTGGGAGTCGTTACATCCTTGTAGCTATAGATTATGTGTCTAAGTCGGTGGAGGCGAAAGCTTTGCCTACTAATAATGCTAGGGTTGTAGTGAAGTTCTTAAGGGAGTTGTTTGCTAGGTTCGGTACTCCTAAGGCTATCATCAGTGATCGTGGCACCCACTTTTGTAACTCGCAGATGGAGAAGGTGTTGAAACGCTATGGGGTCACCCATCGGCTTTCGACTGCCTATCACCCTCAGACGAGTGGACAGGTGGAAAATGCCAATCGTGGTATTAAGAGAATCTTGGAGAAGACTGTCGGACAGAGCCGCATTGACTGGGCCGACAATCTAGATGATGCACTTTGGGCTTTTCGTACGGCGTATAAAACGCCTATTGGGACCACTCCCTTTAGGCTAGTTTACGGGAAAAAGTGCCATCTACCGGTTGAGTTAGAGCACCGCGCGTATTGGGCTTTGAGAAAAGTCAATCTTGATATGGCTCGCGCGGGCAAGACCCGGTTTCTCCAGATTCATGAGTTAGAGGAGTTACGCGATGAGGCGTATGAGAAGTCGTGGGCATATAAGGAGAAGATGAAGAAGCAACACGATCGCCATTTGAGTAGTGTTAAGGAATTTAAGTGTGGGGATCGTGTTTTGCTTTATAATTCGCGACTTAGGTTGTTTCCGGGTAAGTTGAAGTCCCGGTGGTCAGGGCCTTTTGTGGTTAGAGAGGTATTCCCGTATGGGACGGTTGAGATTGAGGCGGAGGATGGACATGCTTGGAAGGTGAACGGGCACCGTCTGAAGCACTACTTTGGAGCGACGGTTGATGATTGTGAGGACGAGGCGATCTATCTAGATCCACCCGATGGAGCTGAGGAGACACGCGGGGAGGCACAGGATCCCCCGTTGGTTAGCACGTAAGGTGCAGGTATGTTTATGTTGTACAGTTTTGTATTATCATCCACCAGGTATGCTTTCAGTTTTTTTTTATTATTTATTTTTTTATTTTATTCTATTTTATTTTTCTTTTGAGTCTATCAAGTCTTGTGGGATTGCCTTGGCCTTTTTCACTGCTTGCTCTTCCCCCACCCGTACTCAATCTCCATTCGGGTGGGGGTCGATCTATAAACACTTTTTGTAAACAGGCATCCCACTTTCATTGAGTCTTTTTACTTTTATTTTCTTTTTAGTTGCTTTTTGCAGGGCTCTTACTATGACCGCGAAGGAAATGCTATACGGTTGTAGATGATGGACGGACGTGACACTTATTGCGCACTACCACCACATATTCCAGGCGAGTTCGTTCCATTTATTGTTGTTATATAGTTATTTTGTTTTATTTTTGCAAAAAAAAAAAAAAAAAAAAAAAAACGAAAAAAAAATCTATTTCTATTTTGCGATGTTTTCTGGAGCACATTGAGGACACTGTGCCTTTCTAAGTGTGGGGATGGAAAAACTTCGTTTTATTTTGCTTAGTTGTAGGTTGAGTCAAAAAAAAAAAAAAAAAAAAAAAAAAAAAAAAAATTAAAAATTAAAAAACGAAAAAACAAAAAAAAAAAAGTTGGCTTTGTGTTAGTCCCGATCCTTTTTGCTCTTAGTAAACGAGCCTTTTCAATACGTCGGTTAAAAGCGGGGTCGATTGTCGGGTTTACGGGTCTTAGCATATGTTTCTTTAAGTTGCGGGATAGTAGGCTTGACTTAGTTGTTTTTCTGAAATAAAATGTTTGGGTGCCTGGGATAGTGGATCAAGCTGGAAGGTTAACTGGTTTTGCACTTGTTAGTATCGGTAACCCATATTCCCACATGACAGTGAGTTTTGAGCCTATAAAACATTACATATTTCGTTTCATGTGTGATATACCGACTTTGTTGCATTATTTTAGAACTTGTGCGTTTTGATGCATTTTGAGACCTTAGGCTTGGACTTAACACAAATATGATAGAGGCATTAGGATTACCCATTTTTGTTTAGCCTTTTCGTTTGTTTTTGTTATTTGACCCATTTCCCCATTTTACCTTTAGAAACCACTTTGAGCCTAAACCTTTCGTTTGTCACCCATTTTATTTTATATTGATTACCGGATTGTATATATTTATGTAATATGAAAAAAAAAGAGAAAAATATATCAGCATAAAGAGTAGCTGACACACCAAAAAAAAAAAAAAAAAAAAACTGAAAAAGATTGAGAAAAAAAAAATAGAATAAAGGTTGTGGGTCGAAAAGACCAAAGAGTTAGAGTTTATTTGTTTATGGTTTGTCCGGTTTATCTCTTATTTTTCTTTTTAGCCAATTTTTCCCAACAAAATACTCTACCTTTAACCCTTGCCTACCCTTTTGAAGTCCTCTTGATTTGTGTTAGTGTTAGCAATTTGGTGGAAATTTGATCGACGTACAAGCTTATGATAATTTTGCTTCATAGTTCGGTTTTGAGAGATTCACTCCAAATAAATATATAACCGAGAGATGAGTGATATTGTGAGGGGTGCTTACAGGTGCATAGTCGGTTGCTTGAAGGTATGTGAAACTTGACTAGGTAGGCCTTGTTTTTAAAATTGTATCATCTTAACTAGTCAGCCTTTTGAACGATGTAAGTCTTGTGAAACCTCTATGCTTGTTGATTTCGTAGCCTGCTTTTGACCTTGTTTGAAGCTATCGTTTTTGCTAAAGTGCTTTGTTGAAAATGTTTAGGATTTTGTATAATTCTTTTTCGGGACGCAAAAGTTTTAAGTGTGGGGATGTTTGATGTGTTGCAAAACACATCTCTTTTCCTATGTATTTTGTATATTATTTGGTCATGTTTTTATTTGTTTCGTGCTGTTTTTATTATATATTTATTTATTTTATTATTTTACAGGTGTTTGGAGAAAATGAGCTTAAAATGAAAGAATTTTAATAGAGACACCGACACTTGAGAGCCAGTGTTCATGGGCGTTGGAGCGTAAATGAAGAATTTTGGTCGAGCTAAGAACACCCGAGATTGCGAGCTTGGTGTATAATACTACTCCTAATAATAATAATAATAATCATAATATAATTTAAAAGAAGAAAACAAAGAAGTCAACTTGACTTGGAAAAGAATTTCGTGGCCCAAGAAAAGTCCAGAAATAAATAAATAAAAAAAGTAAAAACCCTACACTATAAGAAGATATTTTTTTGATGAGGCGGAATATATGATCAAAAAAGAAGAATACATATTTCTTTGAGGCATCTTGGAGATAGCACAGGAAGCGCCGCACGAAGGACAAGTGGACAGCATCATTATTTTTTATTGAGGCAATATTTGAGGCATTGGGAGCACACTTTGAGGCGTGGAGGCTTGGGTTGAAGACGCAAAACGCTTTGATTCAATTTTTATACTCTTTTTATATTTATTTTGCCACACTTTTGCGTGCTTTAATTTTATTCCAACCATGTTTAGTACTAAAAAATTATTGTGTTTTATATTTGAACATGATGAGTAGCTAAACATTTACGCTACCTAGGTCATATTGATGATTACTTTTTGACTTTTAACGTTCGGTTTTGGATAATATAATTTTGGCATAATGTTTTGGTAAAATATTTATGTGTTGTTGATAAAAATGCGTATGAATACTTTTAGTAATTGGTTTGCTTGATTGTTGCTTTGCGTTTTTCTCTAGTTTGTTACTTTAGTAGTTTCAATATTTAGAGTTTTACGTGATTTTCCATAGACTTTGTGTTAGTGGTTAATCTAGTGGTTTCTTGTCTTAGATAACCCTATTAGCAACCTTGTAAGCCTTTGAAATTAGTGTTTTGCCACTCTTGAGACCGGGAGGAGATAGAGTGTCGGTTTGTCTAGTTCTTAGGTTTTGGGTATAGGTGAGACCGGGAGGAGATCCTTACTTATTTACCTTAGTTTCCCTAGCAAATTCGAGTTTTTGTCAACAACCTTAGATAACTCCTTCACACTTTTGGGTGTGTTGAGATTAGCGAGACCGGGAGGTGAGCGAGTCTTTTGAGTACCTTAGCATTCCCTAGTGAGGTGAGACCGGGAGGTGATCCAAACTAGAAACCGGTGATTTACACGTCCCTTAGGATTTTCCAAGAGGTGTTAGTGAGACCGGGAGGTGATCTAGCATTCTTTAGGGCCTTCTTGAGTCAGGCGTATTTTTAGGAACCCGGTAGCCATTCCATTATCCATTGCCGAGCGTTGTGAGTTGCGGGTAGGATTCTAGACCTAGGTAGTTGTTTTCCATAATATCTGAGTTCCTCTCTAGTTTTCAAGCTGTCTGTTTTGCTTCCTGATTCTGTTTGTGTCTGTCTTAGTAGATTTAATTGTTTTATTTATTTATTTAGTTTCAAAATAATTTTCTCAAAAACCAAATTATTAGGCTAGGAGTCGATAGAGGTTTAGTACCAAGAGTCGCTAGATTTGTGTCCACGGTTCGATACTCGGACTTACTTGTTTTACTACTTTTCGACCGGTACACTTGCCGGTAGTGTGTGGTTTAGCAGTATTTCCATTTTTTTTTTTAAACTTGACCGATTTATTTACAATGAGTTTATGTTAATCTAGATCACACAGATAATCTCTCAAAAACACCTATAAACCTGATCTGAACCTGGACACAAAATGACAACACTCTTACATTATCAAAAACTCAAAATCTATATATAGGCACTACACATTCGCCCCTTACAACTGGTCGAATGTGAGTGTTTTCCACATTCGCCCACTACAAGTGGTCGAATGTGTCTTCTGATCTTGTCCAATCTTCCTTTGCCCAGTTCACATCTACCTTCGCCCCTTTCTATTCTTCCTTCACCCCAAAATATCTACATTCGCCCATACTGATTCACCTTCGGCCATCACTAACATATGTTAATCAAGTATATCCAATCCTTAGTCGCAAAACGCATCAACAGGTCACAAGAAATCGAAGAATGTGTAGAGTTTAGGAAAGTTGGATATTGACGAATCTAGACAATTTTTAGATAATTATGAACTATTGAATTGGGAATATCATGTAGTCATGCCTAAGTAATTTTAGATAATTATGTCTAAGTTAGTACAATTTGCCTTATCGTTTAGTGGATGTACTTTGTCTAACGGTTAATATTAACAATGTTTTTTTAGTTAGTTGCATATTAAATGTTTGTTTGTGTTCAAGACCCGTGTTCACGAACAGTTCACAAACAACTGAATTTCTTAACAAACAAACACAAACATAGAATTATGTTCGTTAGTGTGTTCGTGAACGGTTCGCTTGTCCAAGAAACCTTAACAAACAAACACGGACAAAGCCTTGTTCATGTTCGTTTGGTTCGTTTACAGCCCTAGCCTCACGACAAATATAGCCAACGTCAACGCAATCATATTGGTTTTGCAACGCTTGCATAACGTCAACCTGCAATGCCAACAACCGTGTACCTAAAAAGTGTTAGTCGAACACCGTAAATGAAGGAACATTTGGCATCAAGTATTCTAAGATCATTAAAAAGCCGCAAAATGTCCCTCATAATCAAAGCCAACATGTATCAGCATAAAAGCAAACGCCGCAAAATATAAAAAGCCAAAATATAAAAGCCGTATGAACAGATTGTGATGCAATTGCTATTGACATCGCCAGCAGTAGACCACCAAGCACCACCATTTATTATATAATCGTAAGAAAATATTTTGCTAATATTACGATAAAAAACTCTTATTACAAACTCATTAGCTGAGACCAAGGGTTCACGACAAACATACTTTAGCTAAGACCAAATTAGCAATCCATATTTACTCTTTCAATTCCTATTTCAGTTCTATCACCACCAACAATAGAAAGGGAGTATAAGGCCCAAAATTAAAATGAAGGTTCAGGATCGTTAGAACCGAAGCACATGCCAAAGCGTCTCTCAAATGCGCCGAAGACATACACCCAAGAAGAAAAGTGATAACTCGTAATATTCGCGAGTTGGTCGCTGAACAATTCATAATCTCTATTGTTAATGGGAATCGCTATTGTTCGTAGTGGTTACCTGCACTGTTTTAAAAGATGGAAGCAGCACTACAAAACCATGCTTCAAAAAAATGCCCACTATGCAAAAGCATCCTTCTCACAAATGTGTTGTTACCAAATGATTTTCCACTAACAATTAACAAACATTAACTACGTGAATTATAAACCAACTAAAGTGACATAATTAAAGATCTCAATAAGCAATAACATGATGATGCATGTAATGACAACAATAATAATAATAACAATTAGAAGGCTGTAACCTGACCTCAATCGAAATCTTGAGCAGTAAGTCATCTTCAGGAATCCATGAAGAAACAGTAGTGAAAGGTAAAGACAAAAGTATTATTAAGTTAACCATACCAACACATGAATACACAAAGATATAGCCAGCTAATTATACCGCTAGATGGAGAACAGAGGAATAGCCAAAAGAAACCACCACAAACACCGCCACCATCAGTGGAAAACGAAGGCTACTGCTTGTCGGAGCCACCCCTGGCGGCAACAACACCGATTTCAATGACGTAGGTCATAAATCTGACATACAAAGACAACCGGAAGGACCACCACCACCGTCGTCACCACCACCACCTAGGGTTTCGAAACCGAACCCAGCAACAGTGGGCAACAGTAGCACTGCTTCCATCCATCTCAACCACCGCAGTCATTCGTCGCCACCTAGGGTTTTACAATCAAACCCGGCGGCGATAACAGAGACGAAAGAGGTAGCATCAGTCACAACACAGGCACAACGTAGTCACAGAACCTCCGACACCCGGAAGATGGTCGCCGAGAGAAGAGAGACAGAGATGAGGTTGTTGAATGGTTGAGACCAGGGAGATAATAGCATCTGGGGAAATGAAACGATGCATTACATGGTTGTGTACACACGCAGTGGGGTGATTGTATTGAGGGAAACAGTAATCCCCTCACACAACCAAAGTTACATTTTAATACTTTTATAATTGGTGTAATAATGATGATTGGTGTCATAAATGGTGAATGATTGCTAACATTCACATCCTTAATTCTCCCTTCCAGTTTTGTTTTTGGCATTCACCCATAAAAGGCACATCCAGCCAACTACATGTCACTTCTTTATTCATTTTTCCTACAATAAAACAAATAATAGAAAACTTACATTAGCAAAATAATATAATAATTCCCACAACATTAAACTCATAAAGTACAGATCAAACAAAAACCTACAATTATTGAGTAAATAAAACAATAACTTAAACTTCTTTTAATTTTTGGTTAGGAACAAAAAAAATTATTAAAATATTGAACTCAGTAAGTATACTTTGGTTATCTACACAAATGTATAAAATCACAATACATATACTTGTTTTATTTGACAAATGTCTTCATTTGTTTGACCTATAAGTAAACGTGATGCATAAAATGTATACTTACCTCGTCTCATCACCATCATCATAATCGTACTCAATTGTTTGAGACTTAATAAATAGTCTATAAGTAAAAAAAAAACATATTTATATAGTGTATATTAACGGGTAAACGGACATGCAAAATCGGGTAATCAAGACGTGTAGGCGGGTATATATAATCAGGTAAACGGACATATATAATCGGGGCGGGTAAATGAGTTTAACACTAAATCCAATACCCGTTCCAAATTTTCAAAACAAATCCCATACCCAGTCCCATACAAATCCCATATGCTTTGGGTATCGGGTTTTTTCCATCTGGTTCGGGTTTTGTTGCCATTCCTATACATAGTGAAAGAATGACATTCGAAAATATGCATGCATGTGTATTCTTTAGGGTGCGGTATCTATCGGTTACTAAAACGCGGGGCTCCATACACAAGTTCAATGCATATTTCAACTTCTCTAATACCCACAAGAAGGTGTCCTCCTGTTCGTTAGTTATAAATGCATGAGCAATAAAAAAAATGAGATGTATGTTGATGTAACACCAATAATTTGAACTAGTAGTAAATTGTACTGGTTCATCTTGAACGTAGCGACAATTAACAAGACATGGGACAAGGCACACCACAGCTTGTGCGATAGCGTGTGGATAAACAAAACAACATGTAAACTGTCCAGGGCGAACCTACCATTGGGGCAGGGGTAGCACTCGCTATCCCTTAACTTTTCTGGTGTAGTGGAAAATTTATGGTTTTTTGATGTTTTTCGTGTTACGCTACCACTGATTTCTATTCTCGTTAGCCCTTAGAATATTTTTGACTTTGAACGTTACCTCTTAAATTTGGTCTAGATTCGTCACTGAGCTTGTCATTGGTTTCATATTTTGCAACCTTAGGAATATGACGTGATTGTATACGGGTCGTATAAGTCTGTACAACTCGTATATAATCTAATTGGGTGGCAGCTGAGTAGTAGTGTTTGGCCTCGCAGTGTTTGGCCTCGTACCCGGGCGACTCGGGACTCCAAACGGCGAACCATATGGAAACATGTTTGTATTTTAGTAGGTTTGTTTGTGTTGTGGTGTGTGTGTTTTTTAGTTTAGTTTGTGTTGTATGTGTATATTGTGTGTATATATATAAAATCTTAAAAAAAATAAAGTTATCGTTCAAAAAATTAATGGTCCCAACGGTCAATTTTTTTTGACCGTTTTTTTCTTTCCCTCGGCCACGTGTCACGGCTTGATTGGAGGTTGCAAAATTGATCCGGCGTTATATATATAACGCTTGTTTGTGTTTTGAGGGTATAGCGCCCCCCGTTTCGGTGTTTGGGGCGATATTTTTCAATTTTTGGCAAATATAACGCCCCACTACGGTGGGTCTAATAAGAAAAAATGTGCTAAGTATAAAAAACATTAATTAACAAATAGAATAAAGTTTACGATCATTATATGGATAAAACTAGCTTATACCCCGGGAGCGTCCCGGGTTGAGAAATCTAAGTAAAGTGAATAAAATTAGAAGTATCTAAACTATAAAAATTGCATCTATGTATCAACTTACATTAGATACTTTAAAAAAAAATACCAAAAGATCCATTTCACCTTACAACATCAACACCTAAAAACAGAATATTAAGATCCCAAGCACTTCAAGGGGACATAGATTGTTTAGCACCAATACATTTAGTCAAAGGTCTTTAACTGCATACAATAAGACTTAAGCTATTTCAGAATATGGTAGAAAAAGAAAACATAGCAATTACCTGTTTGAGAGCGTCCCGGGTTGAAATATCTAATAAGACATAATAAAATATCAAATATGACAACATAATTAATGACTTGCCAATATATGATTAATGATGATGATTATTATTATTATTATTATTATTATTATTATTATTATTATTATTATTATTAACGGTTAAAAGTTATGATATTAACGTTTAAAAGTTATGGGAGGAAACATTAGAGATAAAAATCTAATTTTGTTTTTAAATTTTAAATTATTATTTTTCTAAAATAAAGGCCTTGCCACATCGGATGACACATGGCACACTCAATAAAGAGAATACCCTCTTTGAATGTCATGTCATTAAAATTGATTTGGTTTATTATATATATAGATATAGATATTTAAATGACTGTTTTTTGAAATATGTTTTGTTAATCCTACGAAATTATTGAACATTCAAACAAATTTAGTTAAGTTGTCCCTAGTATTTTATAAAATTTGTATTATTTTATTTTTAATTAACATGCACCAGGTGAGAGATAAACATCAAGGCCTTTAATACTCAAGTCGTCGAACCACAACACACTTAAAAAAATTAAAAATAACACGTGACAAAAGTCACCAAAACTATATATATATATAGGGGAAGTATTCATAGAAAACCCTCTAAATTGAGTAAACTCTAGTAAATTTGATACTTGGTCCACATTTGGCCACATCACCCATTTTCATTTATATCATATTATATTTGAAAGGTTATTTATGTCATTTTGTATTCCCCCCCTTTTCCAATTTTAAATAATTCCCCCACCCTATATAAAGACTTTCTCTCTCCTTCTATCATACCACCACAACCTTCCCTCTCTCTTATTCTCTCATACCACCACCACCACCACCACCTGCCACCACCTCCAGCCACAACCTCCGACCACCTGCCACCACCTCCGACCACCATCCAGTCACAGTCAACCTTCAGACCACAATCAAGATGATATTCTACGTTACGTATCCAGCCCCTTCTTCTGATCAAGAATGTTTCCTGCCACCACCACCTGCCACCACCTCCACCCACCTCATAAAGTAAGGAGTTGAGATCTGGATATTTTCTGGTTTTGAGTTGTTGAGTTCCTATTTTGTGTTTTTTTTATTATGGTGATTTTCATTATAATATTTATTATTATTTTGATTTTTATTATTGTTATTATTTATGGGAATTCATTTACTGAAAGCACACAATCCTTTCAATACTTCTATTTCATTTTAGACTCACAGAAAGTTTTCCACTTTTAAATCAATAATAAAAGTCAAAAGGTTCAATTTCACACCATTTTACACCATTTATTACATTTTCCATATATGAATAGTTATTGTTTTATGGGTTGAATCATAAAGTTGTTAATGGGGATAATGATTTTATAATATAAAAACAGTTTTGGGGATAGTCTGTTTGCACACCAAGTATTTGATCAAATGCTTGAATGAAAAAAAAAAAAACTTATGTCAACCTTTTTGATTTTTTTTATTATTAGTTTTTTTATGTTAGATTGGATGTTTAAAAGATCATATTTTTTGAATTGGGAAGAAATAGTTAGAATGAACATGATTTGTTTTGTTTTTCCAACTTTTTTTGCTATTATGTTTTTTAAGCTGCTATGTTTTGAATTAGGAGCCGAATCTATCCCAATTAACTTGTGTTAGGGTTCAATTAACATGTGTTAAATAGCAAATGTTTTTTTTTATTTTCTTAGTATATCTGTTCAATTAACACATGTTAGTGATTCTAGCACATGTTTGTATTGGTGCCTACTGATGAATTTATCCCAATTGACATGTGTTAGGGTTTACTTAACATGTGTTAATGATACTAACACAGGTGTGTATATGGTGCCTACTGATGAATCTATTCCAGTTGACATGTGTTAGGGTTCAATTAACTTGTGTCACTGATGCTAACACCTGTTAGTATATGCCCAACTAACACGTGTTAGGGTTCAATTAGCACCCAAGTTGATCCAGTTAACATTTTCTAGTGATGCTAACACATGTTAAAAATAATTAATGTAGGAGGTTCTATGAACAACCACCGGAGTTCAAGCCGGTTACTCCGCACAAGGATCGACTAGAGATGGAGTGCTAAGGATTGAAAGATGAAGCTGAAGATGCCTAATAAGGAATGAAGCATAACGCCGAAGACGACTATTAAAGAATGAAGCATAATTTTAAGTTTCATGTGTTTTTGTTAGTTAATGATAGTTTTGTATCATTTTTTTAATTGTTTAGATTTATATGAAATTAATTTGTTACACTCAATGTTGATTGCAATAAATTATTATTTACATGTGTTCTTTTATGTTGTTATACTAGTCCAAAATTAACGTGATAATTATTTGAACCAATTACACGTGTTAGTGATGTCTGTGAAATGAGCTTGTTTGAAGAGACCAAGTAACATGTGTTAAATGGCTCGTATGACATATGTTATTAATAAATCTGGATCTTTAAATTAATATGTGAAAAAACTTGTAGAGAGAAAAGTAGGAGAAAGGAGGTGGAGAGAGGAAAAGGTGGAGAGAGAGTGTTGGTGAAATGAAAGGTGGATAGAGAATGTGAAATAATGGAGAGAGAAGGTAGATTAAATGACTAATCTACCCTTTTTCAAATATAATATCAATATAGGTGGAGAGACAAGGTGTATTTTAGTCAAATGGTGGGACCATTAACCACAACCATTGATCATGCTTGATCAATGGTTGTGATGAGGTTTATTGAGTTTACTCAAATTTTTGAGGTTTTCTATAAAACCATCCCCTATATATATATATATATATATATATATATATATATATATATATATATATATGGAAAGTATAAATTGAAAACCCACTCGAGTTAAGAAAACTCTGAAAACCCGTCAAAAAACCATCTAAAAAAGTTTTTTTTTTTTTTTTTTTTTTTTTTTGAAAAAAAAATACACAAGGTAACATACATGTTTTTAAGCATTTTGGGCCAAAAAAAATAAAAAATGCGCCGAACGAATATTTTAAAAAAAAATAAACAAAAGTTAGCGTTGTTACGCACGTAACAACACAAACTTTATTTATTTTTTTGGCCCAAAACGCTTAAAAACATGTATGTTACCTTGTGTATTTTTTTCAAAAAAAAAAAAACCTTTTTAGATGATTTTTTGACGGGTTTTCAGAGTTTTCTTAACTCAAGGGAGTTTTGAAAATAACCCAACCCATATATATATATATATATATATATATATATATATATATATATATATATATATGGGTTGGGTTATTTTCAAAACTCCCTTGAGTTGTGAGAACCATAGGAACTAATTTAAGCCATTGATTTTCTCAATCCAATGCTTGAGATTACATCTGATGGGTAAAAACACCATGAAGAGAGAAAAGAAATAGTATAATAATATATTAATTTAATATAATTAAATACAATTAGGGGTGTTTAGGTAAAAACACCATGAAGAGAGAAAAGAAATAGAATAATAATATATTAATTTCTTATTCAATTATTTAAATATAATATTTTTTTATTAAATTTAATTTTTAAATTCCTTTACTTTTTAAAAGAATAATCATAACATAAATCTGATGGGGGATAATTTACACTGGTGTAATTATTTACACCAGTGTAATCTACCATACACAAACTACTAAACAAAAAACACTAGTGTAAAAACGAAAGAAAAACATCTATACATTCATATTACACCAGTGTAAATTACCATATCAAAACAAACATCCATACATTGTGTAAAAAATATAGAGTACCATCCATAACAGTGTATTACACCACTGTAAATGCTCACAAAAACATCAGAACAAAAAATGGTATAACATCAGTGTAAAACACAAACCAAAAACATTTATAAAATTCATACTAATCATAAATCAAAAGGTTTTACACTATTGTTTTATTTACCTTACAAAAAAAAAAAAAAAAAAAAAAACCACCAACACATCATCATATACAACAAAACATAGCAATAATAACAATAATAATAATAATAATTCAAAAAAACAAAAAACCTGTTCATCATCTTCAACAGAAAACGACCGGAAAACCCCTGTTCGTCATCTTCAACAGAAAACCACCGGAAAACAAAAAACCTGCCGTCATCATCGAACCACCGTTCACCCCTC
Source organism: Ambrosia trifida (assembly GCA_028751855.1). NCBI lineage: Eukaryota > Viridiplantae > Streptophyta > Magnoliopsida > Asterales > Asteraceae > Ambrosia > Ambrosia trifida. Next base: position 120,917,859 of record CM054122.1, read on the forward strand.
CCCTACGCCCCCTACCCCCACCAATCCTGTTCATCATCTTCAACGGAAAGCCACCAGAAAGGCGCCACCGCTCACCCCTCCCATACGCCCCCTACCCCCACCAACAACCAGATCTATTTCAGATCTGCCATCTCCACCGCCATTCGTATCCCCCCCAACACCACCATCTCCACCACACAATAACCACCATCGAACCACCCCTAGATCTGTTTCACGCCGACCATCGCTCCCAATACCACCACCGTTCAACTCCAAAAAAACCACCCTCACCATTGAGAAAGAGAGAGAGAGAGAGAGGGAGAGAGAGAGAGACGTGTGAAAGAAGAGAGAGAGAGGAGTGTGTGTGAGAGATGAGTGTGTGTTTATTTTGAAAAAAAAAACAGTATTAAAAGCTGTTGACAGGGTTGGGGTGGGGTTGGGGTGGGGTTAAATTACCATCATGCCCTTTTATATTATAATGATAAGTAGTATATGTGTCACCATGTTATTGGTCTAAGGCGGTTCTCAAGTTCTCTTAACTCAAGGGGGTTCTCATATGAACCCATTCCATATATATATATATATATATATATATATATATATATATATATATATATATATATATATATATATAGGGGATGGTTCAATAGAGAATTCATTTTATTGAGAGAACTCGAGAACTCCTAATTAAATACAAAAAAATATAATAAAAAAATCATAACTCAAAATTTAAGTAAAAAAATAGAAAACTAGTTCGGAGCTTCTCTTTCCCACGTCATACCCGTTCGGAAAAAAATAAAAAAATAAAAAAAACACACCTAAAAAACGCTACTGCACATGTGTAGTATAACCCAAAAGCCTAAACCACCTACCCCCAACTTACCCCCACCCAAAAACCTAATTCCACCCCACCCACCCCCACCCTCACTAAAAAACCTAAATCGCTTACCCAAAAACCTAAACCACCCATCCACCCCGCACCCAAAAACCTAAACCCACCCCACCCACCGCCTACCAAAAACCTAAGCCCCACCCGTCACAACCAAAAACCTAACCCCCACCAAAAAACCTAACCCCCTACCCAAAAACCTAAACCCACCCTACCCACCCCCACCCCACCCCCAAAAACCTAAAACTTACAAACTAAACTAAAAAAACTAACCCTAAAACCTAAACTAAACCCAGAAACTAAACCCTAAAGCTAACCGGACATTTACTACACAGGTGCATTAGAAGTCGCCTATTTTTTATTTTTTTAATTTTTTTTAATTTTTTTCATTTTTTTTGAACTGGGATGACATTGGAAAGAGAAGCTCTGAACCAGATTTTTGGTTTTTGACTTAAATTTTGAGTTATGATTTTTTTTTAATTTAAGTAGGAGTTCTCGTGTTCTCTCCCTAACTATGAGTTCTCAATTGAACCTTCCCCTATATATATATATATATATATATATATATATATATATATATATATATATATATATATATATATATATATATATATAGTATAAGGTTATATTGGAAACCCTTGTTATATGGTAAACTCTGGAAACTCTAACTTCCCAACTTTTTTTTTATATGAAAATTTTAGGGTATGTAATATGCATGATTTTAAGCATTTTGGGCAAAAAAATCAAAAAAGCACCGAGCTGATTTTTTAAAAAAATAAAAAACCGTCTTCGGGTAACAAATGGTTAACATGTGTTAGTCAAAACTTTAATTAAAAAAAAAACTACTCGGCGCTTTTTTGATTTTTTTATCTCAAAATGCTTAAAATCATGTATATTACATGCCCTATTTTTTCAAAAATAAAAAAAATTGGGAAGTTAGAGTTTCCAGAGTTTACCATATAACAAGGGTTTCCACATTATCCTTTCCCTATATATATATATATATATATATATATATATATATATATATATATATAGGGTAGGGATCATACGAGAACCAACTTTAGGGAGAGAACCATTGTCAATACAAACAAAAAAACCCTAAAAACCCCACCTTCACCCCCTAAAAACCTAAACCCACCCACCTCACTCCCTAAAAACCTAAACCCCCATCCCCCACACCGCCCCAACCCCCCCCCCCCCCCCCCCAATTGTGAAATGCACATGTGCAGCTAACCCCACACCCCCCAAAAACCAAAACGCTCCATCCCATCCCCCCAAAAAGATACCCCCTCTTCACTATACCAAAAAACTAAACCCTAAAGCTAAACCCATTTAAAAACTTAACTATAATAGTGAAATGCACATGTGCATGTAGTACAATTATCTTAATTTATAGTTTTATATAGGGGTTTTTTTAAGTTTATTCACCAACAACCCCAAAAAACCTAACCTCATTCCCATCATACCTAAAAACTAAACCCTAAAGCTAAACCCATGAAAAAAAACCTAACTATAATAGTGAAATGCACTTCGCGTTTATTTAAAGATGATTGAATAAATTTTTTTCCACCTTATATATCATATCACGTCCATTTAAATGATCATTTCATTATGGCAATTGATAATTTATTCAAAAGTGTGCTCTAATAGTGAAATGCACATGTGCATACGGTATATGACGTAATTATGACGTAAAAAAGGCCATTTTTTTGTTTTTTTTTTATTTTTTTGTATTTTTTTTATTTTTTTTAGAAAGATTAACACTAAAAAACATTTTGGTGTTTTTACTTTTTTTATTTTTTTAGGTTATATAATTTTTTATTATTTTTTTTATTTTTTGGTGGAGGGGTTTTTGTGTTCACACTTGGTTCTTTGGTTCTCTCCCTAAATAGTGGTTCTCAAATGATCCAAATCCTATATATATATATAGGGTATGGTTCAAATAGGAACCATAGGGGAAATAGGAACCATGAGAACCATTTTATCACCATTGATTTTAAGTGGCAAGATTGTAATTAATTAGACCTTCATTTAAATTAATTTATTTAAAAAGGGTATTATTGTCCTTTTGTTATCCACCAAGTTATTAATTCCTACAAATCCTCTCTCCCATAATAAATTCGTAAAAGTCATCTCTCTCCATCCCTCATAATTAAGTCCTAAAAATTCTCTCACCATCTTTCTGAATTAGTTTCTATAAATTCTCTACACCTCTCTCTCTCTATCTCTCTCATCATTCACGATCTATACACTTGTGTATAGTTCTTTTGAAACAGAGATGTAAAAACATGTACCGACATTATATACATATATATACTTTGGTGTATATCAGTTTTTTTTTTGTTTTTTTCATTCATCATCATCACCAACACAGATATACATTGGTGTATAT